>JAHRHJ020000200.1:0-95120 GCA_019776745.2 Taxus chinensis | reverse complement strand
GAGGAGTTGGGGCATAAGCAGGAGGAATGTAAGCTGCATAGTGATAGTCAGAGTGCTATACACCTAGCTAAGAACTCTTCTTTCCACTCCAGGACGAAACATATATAGTTGAGATATCACTTCATTAGGACAATTTGGAGGAAGATAAGTTGAAGTTGGAGAAGATTCATACCAGTCAGAATCCTACAGACATGATGACCAAGGTGGTCACAAGGGATAAACTAAAGCTATGTTCAGCTTTGGTTGGCCTTCACGGATGACAGTGAAGGGTTGAGAAGCTTGCTCAGTGGAAATCAGTCTCCAAGTGGGAGATTGTTATGTTTGTGGAGCCTATTTTCATGTTAGAGTGTGGTACACCATCTATGTGTTACACTCAGGTATTTTTACGGTGGTCCCGCTTGCTGGTGAGTGGGTCAGGGGGGTTTGGGGGCAAATCCCCCGAAGCAAATTTTCATGGGTGGTTTATTAACCCATGGGTAATGGGTAACCATTATGGGCTGTTTTTGGGCCCATGGTTTTTTCGGTACCCATTGTTTTAATACCCATGGTTTTTTGCCCATGGTTTTGATACCCACAATTTTTTGTCCCATGGTTTTGATGCCCATGGTTTTGTATCAAACTGCTTAAGTAATTGTCTATTTATATGGTCTTATGCATATGATAAATAGATAAGCAAATGTATTGCAGATGTGTTTTGAATTTGGGTGTGAATTCTGTAGAGTTTGTTGAGCATAGCTCCAAATGGATCTGGGTATTGTATTGAGAGAGTGAAGGCTTGTAATAAAATTTGAGCAAGTGATTCTTGGTGGACGTAGCCCAAATTGGGTGAACCACGTTAAATCTTGTCTCTCTGTGTTGTGTTATTTATTCTGCACTTTTATTTGAGATCTGTAATATTTTCTGCATATTAGTTTCTACTGTTGCGATTCTGTAAGGGATTATTCCGCATATTTTATCTCTTATTTCCTAACACCAAACAACATCGTAACAAGTTATGTCACTTACCTTAACAAGTTGACTCGGCGTTAGAAAATGAGATCACTTCTATTTAAAGGGACCTGGAAAATTTGTAGGTTTGTGGATTGAGATAACGAAGTTGACCTCGGTTACAAATATCATCATTGTCGAGGCACTTACCTCTAAATTTTGCATGGTGTAAAACTCAAAATTTTTCATAATTATGAAATTTTCTCAGAAATATATTGCTAATTTTGTTACAGGCCAAGACTCTCTGAGTTTTTTCTGTGTAGCTTTTTCCATCGCAATTTCACAGATGAAAGCACGACATAATGACCGATCTGCTTTTCCATACCACTTCTGGTCTGAATGAGGCCATGTAGTAAAAACAAAGATTTTTCCTAGTGATTTCAACTCTAGTTCTCCAAATGATTCTAAACATCAATTATGTAATCATTTTGTATATTTCAACCATAGACAGTGGGTCGAACGTAATTTCACAGGAAACTATCAGTGAAAACACTATAGGGGCCACATTGGACTTTGGAACATTTCTAGTAAATTGCAAGAGTAACAAGAGGTCTGAATGGGCTAAATTGTACCCAAAATTATATTAAAATAGTGAAGGGATATTGTACTTCATTTTATGTTTAGATAGATTGATTCACTTTCATAATATCCCGTTCCTCCTGAACTCCAGTTATCCCAAGTTTTACATGTTGCGTATTTGATTTCAGAATAAAGAAGCTTTTGATAAGATAAAAACATTTAAGTTAGTTTATTTGAATTAATATTAAAGCAATAGAAACTGGATTTAATTGAAAGGAAGTAAATTTCAATATCCATAACCCACAACAAGATCTCAATACACTTATTAACTTGGGATTTAAATATCAATGAGGTGCATTCTAAATCAACTATGTCCATTTTAGGTTTGACTTTGATGTAGTCCCTTTAGATATTGGTCAAATAAATAAGTTTTAGGAAATTAAGGATTAAATTGATCTTTTGGAAAACTTTAAGTATTGGGCCTTTTAAGAAACCCATAATTGATAAAAATTAACTCTTGATCAAGTTGTACCTAAAACCCAAAAACCTTAAGAATTTGAAATTTTCTAATATACTTTTGAAAAAATTCAAGTATCATTGATTGAGGATCAATTTAGAGTGACAAAATAGAGTGGGGCACTACATTCAATGTTACATCCATGAAGTTGAGTTCATGCATCCAGCATTTATAATGAGTGGAAAGAGCCATCACACATTCTTCATCAATCACCGCCTTTCCCTACCGCTTCCCTACTAGCTATGTCAATATGTTGTATCACGTTTATTCATATTGAGGTAATTAAACTTCTCTCAAGATCTTTCTCCTGGTAGCCATTAGGGGGTGAAAGGGTTTCAATTTATTTAATCTTTTACTAGATATTGGGGGTAGGTTAGAGAGGTTGTCCATGAAGAGGTTCCCGAGCCAAAACTAAAATAACAAATTTTAACGCCTAGTCTTGCTAAAATTTGTGATACCTAAATTATACAAGCCATATGAGTGTGTAAATTTAAATTCATTGTAAAGGTTTTAGTACTCAAAATCCCATTACAAATTATTAACGATTTACAAAAATAATGCAAGAAAATAGCATCTGATGTATTATACACTTACAAGATGATATATAAAATCTACTTCAAACGCTCTATCCTAATCTTGACCAGGTTTAATATTACCTTGAACTGTTCATTGCAACCAAGTTTTTCTGCAATTAATCCCAGACTAGTAAAAGTGTCTCAATGCAAAACCACTAGCATAGTGCATCCAAAACCATACATTGTGGTTAGGTCGAATACCCAAACCTATTGGCCTTGGCTACACCACCCTTGCGGGACAACAAAGGCACTATCACTTAATATGTTAATGATGTGCTCTAGAGCTACATTGTCATACAATGGTGATGATAATGTGGAGCTTGGAATTAAGTAATACCTTGATAATAGGTTTTGAATGACTTCAAAATCATAGACAAGAGTTGTTGAAATTAATAAATAGGTGTGCACATGGAAAATATTCATTAATACTGATCACCTTCATGGCAGATATCTCCAAAAGGGTAAATGTTGTCTTCCAAAACATGTAACCCCTTTCGCGTTTGTGATTGATAAAAATGAGACGTGGTTGCCAGAAAAAGAATACTCATTTCCTTTTATGCTATAGTTTAAGGTGAAGATGTATCCTCATCCTGCCTCAAAGCGATTCCAATAGTAAAACCCCATAAAATTTGTCATTTCATCTCCCTAATCTTATCTTCTATGTCCCTCCTTCAGCATTCACATCGTATAGCTCACATACGATTACTAGTCTTCAAATCTCATAAATACATCTTAACTTGCTCCCAACGTATTACAATTATAGTTCACGTTTGCATTATCCTATCATGTATGAGTTCATAATTAGGGCTATAGAAATTTTAGTCAAAGAAATTGATTTTTATATTAAGCCCATACATGGTTAAAGCTATTCCAAGGTTATTATGGCGAAAATAGTGATTTGTGGTAAGTGAAATTTAGAAAAATGGGACTAGCGGATTGAGGATGAGTAGATGAAGAATTCCTAAATCTAAAAATTACGCTACTAAATTTTTAAATAGATTTCAATTTTAGTAAGAATATTCAACTAGGGAGTGTCAAAGCTTAGAACCGTGTGACTTTACATTATTGCTATTTTAGGATCTCTTTGGAAAATATCCGCTCTCCAATAACCTATATGGATTTAGATACTAGAAAATGACCAAGACAATATTTTTCAGAGTTTCTTATTTCAATACTACAATTGTAGGGTATAGAGTTTTTTTGATTTTTATGTTTTAATGTATCTTTAAAATATTTACTTTAGCTTTTTACTTGAAATATATGTTATGCATTATGTGGAATAATATTATTGTTAACTAGTATATTGAGGTGGCTCGGTTAAATTTTAAGTTGGTAAACTATTAAATAACTATTTCACTCTAATACTCTTATAAAAACTTTAAAATTGGATATAAATACTATATTTATTAATGCAACATTCTTGAATTAGTATCAAGCCTCTTGCAAATTGTATATGTTTTATTTTAATGGTTATTGGTCACATTTTGAAATTTAGATCATATTCTGTTGAAAAAGTAGTACAAAACCTTGTTTTGTTTAAGTAAAGTGGAGCACATTTTGGAGTCATATGAACCTATAGTGCATTTCGTAATATGTTTCCTAAATCAAACAAAAATAATTAAATTAATTTTTATTATAGTCAGAATATATTGATGAAATTAGGTTAATATGTTTCTAACAACAAGAATTGTTCAACCAACATCTGACCCAAGTTCTACATTACCAAAACCCTATAAAAGCACCCTTAATTTACGGACATAACAAAATTTTTTCTTAAAAAAGAAATTAAGAGAAATTCAAATTATAATATTGGGGGTAAATTCATACTGACAAAATTCCATATATTACTTTCATTATCCGTTTAAAAACTATAATGTATAATTTTAATGACAAATTTTATATATATTGAATCCAACACTAAAGAGGTCTTCTAGAAATTTTTCAAGCATTTATTGAGTAAATGGGTAGTTTGGATATTAATAACTCCTACATTTTACTATACAACTTGAAGGAGATCACTTACATAATTGAACATTTTAACACCAATTTAAAATGAAAAATTGTTTTTAACGTTCAAATAGTATCCCTGATGGATTAGACATTTGATAGGACATTATTTTATATACATCCAATATCTCAAATTTTGTCCCCCAACTAAACTAGTTGGTTTAAATTTACCAATTTATGAAACGGTCTGCATCATGCTATAAATTGATTATGCTTTTTAGTGGAAGACAAAAGTAGCAACGTCATTACTTAAGCGATGCAAGAAGAAGAACTACTAGGGAGGAGCTAAATTTGAATTAAAATCTGGCTAAAGAGTGAATGTCTAACTATCAATGTAAGAGGAAGACTGGTGATAATAGAAGGAGATGTAATGTTTCAGGGATGGATTTGTGGGTGGAACGTACAGCTGTATACCAAAAATATTCTTTTGTTAAGTAAATATGGACCATGTCATTTTCTTAAAACTACTCCAAGAAAACATGGGGTGTCGCCATATGTACATAAATGAGTCAATGACTATAGAGATAGCTTTACAGCAAAAACATTCATAATCCTGCTAATAAAAAAAATTCACTTTTTAATGTACAACAAAGTGTTATCTATCCCATAGTTAGATACCCATACAACTTTGAGCTACAATTTGTTATCTATTCTTGATCTATAAAAGATCGGGATCTTCAAGGGAATGAACGTCCATGTTGGACAATGTAATTATTGTACTTGTGATAAGGTAAAATTAACATTGATAATTTTGAGTTACAAATTATTTATAGAAATTAATAGTATAACTTGGTTGATTTTAACATTGATAAACCAACCTCTAACCCACATTTGATATCAACAAATTCACAACTAATGGATCAAAATTAAAATCTAAGGGATATCATTTTTCAAGCTAAATCAAAAGAAGAATCTAAAAGTTTTTTCAAACAAATTGTATATCATGATCACTTCCACAAATGTATTAAAATGTAATAAAATGAGACATATGATCCTCCGTACTCAATAAACTCGATACTAACCATAAATAAATAATGGACATAGATTTATTAGTCTGTGGGCTTGATCATGATTATTACGTAAATGTTACTTGATAGAGCAGGATTCCCCTATTTGACAAGATCTATTGGGTATACCTCAAGGGATAGTTGGTAAAATAAAGGTGAAAATCACAATTTGAAGGTGCGGTTTTGTGGAGAATTTCATCATAAAATTCTTACAATATAACTATATATGACATTTCATTAGTACATGGAAACAATTTTTTTATTGGAACATAGTTAAAATATTACCTCATTGATGATTCACAATGAAGAACAAAGAAAAAATCCCTTTCAAGTTCTAAGGGATGCAAAAAAGAGGATAACTTACAAAGAGCAAAAATTAAAGAATGGCAAAACAAGTATTTGGGATCAAAGATGAGAATAATTTTCAAAGATGAAAATTTTTCTATTGTATTCCTCCATGAGGAGCATTCAAAGGCTATGTTCCTATTCATATTTTGCATCATCTCAAACAATAAAGAAATCAGAAAAAATAAATACTTTAAATATTTAACTAATTAACATGATGTTATTAGAGTATTTGTAAGGATCTCTAGTAGAAAATCGAATGCACATGTAGCTGCAGAAAACAAAATAACTAACATGCATGAAAGTGCAAAAAATAACTCAATATACAATGAAGCCAAGATTTCTCCAAATACACTACTTGAATAAATCACAAATGAAGATGTAAATATAGGAGAGTGAATGTGTAACTCCTCTGTAATTAGTGGACAAAGATCCCAAAATAGAAGTGTAACTCCCACACTCAGCATATTCAAACAAGGAGTATCTCTCACTTAGCTAACAATGATGACCAAGTGTAACTCCTATGACTACGAATGTACTCTAAGTAAGTAACTAATTCTATGAAAGTGTAGGAATAATCCACATAAATAAATAAATGGAATAAATAATATCCTACACTAACACCCCCTTAAGCGTAGCTTAGGTGGGCGGAAAAGAAAGTGGATCCCGATAACAAGCCCTGGTGAGGTACCCACATATAATGCAACTCTCACAAAGTGGAGTAAAAGGAGAAAACCCATAAAAACATTCCCTCCCAAAAGAGAGACAAAGAAGATAAGATATGACTAGAAAGCCCCACTCGAAGCTGTAGCTACCTGAATCCACCATGTATCATACAAAGAAATCTCCTCTGGTGATTGTGGATTGGAAGTAGATGTTGTGAAGAGTGGATCACCATGGAATATTGATGAAACCACCAAGTGTATGATGGATCTCCAACCAAAGTGTGGTTCCTATCCAAGGAACTATGCTCCTCATGTAAGGTAGAAGTGCCAACTACTCCATGAAGGGATGGTGTATCAAAGTAAAATAAAAGAAGGAATGTGGAAGGCCATGTAACTGAGTAGAAGACTTCCCAATGTCTGATGAGTCCTGAATCAAGGTGTCTTCTCTCTAAAAAGTCTGTGGTGGACCAAAAGTAGGTGGATCAAGAAATAACTCCTCTAAAATTGGAAGGTGACAAGGCTATGGTGAAGATGGGTCTACATCACTACTGTAGTCATATGTGTTAGAAGAGAATTCCTCATCATCAGAAATGTTCTCAAAATATTATAAGTGTTATTAAGTACAAGTCAATCTGGTGAAGAATATTAAGAGGGACAAATTGAGAGATGGTATATAGCCGATTCTAAACCTGATAATTGACTACACAAACTGCAATGATAGTGTCACTATGCAACTCTCTGACATATACTGAATTTGGAGTGAACTCAACTCGCATGCCTTGACTAAGGTGAGTAATTTAGTAGAATGATAGAATATTAGTTGATAGTGAGGGAATACTTAGAACATTATTGAATGTTCCTCCACTCACTTCAACATACCCTCTCCTAAAAACTTGTGTAGAAGTGTTGTCACCTAATCATACAATGGACATGTCACATGGCTCTAAAGAAGTGAACTCCACATGTGAAGAAGCCATATGATGTGATGCACCAGAATCAATAACCCATGTAGGAGTTGGTGGTACAACTGTAACTAGGGCTCTCCCCTTTTTCTCCTTTCTCGATTCTTTCTCTTTCCCTTTTCCATTGTCATTTTCCTTGGAGGATTCATGGGTTGATGAAGATGGTTTGATAGACTCAGGGGCACCTATGTTGTTCTTCTCAAGAAGACTCGTGAGGTGGTCAATCTACTTCTTCAAACATTTACCTTCATCATGTTTTCCTGTGTAATACCCACATTTGATCCTCTCTTTCTTGGACTTAACACTAGAAGAGGAAGTTATAGAGTTTGATTTTGAGGTGGGTTGATCCTTCTTGATCTCATGATATTTATTGTTCTATTTTTTCTCTTTTGAAGCCTTTTGCATGTCATTCTCTGCAAGTAGGGCATGTGGTTTATTGGAATTTAGTACACCCATTTGAATTAGTTTATCTTGTTCCCGAGTTAAGTCAGCAAAAACTCATCAAAGGAGGGCATGATCCATTGTGCTCTAAGTTATATTTGGTTGCATGGAAGGTAGAGATGAAAAAATAATAGTCAGGACCTAGTTTGACAATAACAAAAAGAATAAGTTGTGAGTCCTTTTTGTCAATTCCACATTCTTTCAGTTGCATTCTCACATATTTGAACTTGGTGAATAAGTCCTGAAGTGTGTCAAAAATGTTAGGGCTAAGACCAATCAACTCATTTTCCAGTTTGTGCCCTCTCATTTCATCTTGTTTCCCAAAGAGTTGTTTTAATGTGTCTCATACTTCCTTGGGTGTTTTGGAAACAATTAAATGAAAGCGTAGATCTGGTGACACAAAAAATGACAAGAAGCCATAGGATTCGTCACACTTGTCAAACGATTTCTCTTTATCTTTATCTCATAATAGTTTATTTTTCAAACACATACTTATCCTGCAAAGCTTCTATTGTACATGGAAACAATAGAAAATCAAGGTTATCATGTAAGCATATCTTGTGGCAAATTGAATGTATATGTCATTGCAAAAAGCAAAATAACTAACAAGCATGAAAGTGCAAAAATTAACTCAATATGCAACAAAGCCTAAATTTATCCAAATACACTGCTTGAATAGCTCACAAATGAATATGTACACATAAGAGAGTGAATGTGTAACTCCTCCATGATTAGTGGACAAAGAGCCCAAAATAGGAGTGTAATTTCCACACTTAGGATAGTCAAATAACAAGTAACTTCCACTTAGCTAACAATGATGGCCTAGTGTAACTCATGTGACTAACTCCAAGTTTGATCAAATCCCATATCAGAAAGAGGTATATAATAATATCAAATTATGTAATTCTAAATCCCTATCCAACATTCATAGTGTAGTCTTAAAGATGTGTAGGTGGAGTTAGAGACCATACCTAAAAGGTGGAGTCAAATACTTAGTAATGTTGAATAAGTATATTACTCACTCCCAATCTACTTTTTTTCTATAGGCGCCACTGAAAGTAGATGTAAAAAAAATAAACAAGTGAGTAATATATAGATAATAAGATATTTAAGTGTAGGGAGGATGTAAAGGTTTTCAGTGGACACGCATAATAAATCACATAGTTTTATGAAATAACTTCACTACTAATATTTAGGTTCTACGCATGATACAACAAAGCCCACTCAGGGATTTAATGATTATGGTGAATTGGTGTGTCGTAAAGTCTTCATTGTTGTTCCCTTTTGATCAATTAATAGTCTCTCTTTGAATTCCGAAGGTACCTATAACCTGCAAAAGAGATATTCACCTAGAAAATCCCACAAACCACGTCAAATATAAATAAGAATGATGCAGAATGGGGATTTGAAATGACCTCGGCAGTCACCCCGAGATTGAACTCACGACAGAGCGTTGCACTACATCTCACACTCCATGTAGTTCTGGTAAGTGTGTGTAGAAATTATGCCCTAGGATGACCTTGTGCAAGATGCGCTAGACAGTGGGTTAGATTTGATAGAAGATGCAAATGTGTGGATGGAATATGATGAACTTCCCCTTCCAATGTTGTGTATGTATAATATGCATTCCCTTTTCCCTTGATTGGATGTTAGATGGATGATTTGAAGTGTTTTATGTGCCTTTTTTTTGTAAGCTTAGGTGATTATAGTAAGGCTTAGTGCTTGGTCCCTTATTTTGAACCCATAATTATGTATTTATATGATTCCCTTGTTTGAATTTCATGATTGACAACTAGAAGGCTGAATCATAAGTGAAAATATGCCCAAAAGATAAAAGAGACCCAAAATGAGTGAGTAAGGTGAGAAAGGGTCAAGGGTGCCTAGAGGGGATAGGAGCCGCTTGTGCACTTCTGTCCTAACTGTGTGTTAGTGTCTGAAGCCATCAAAGATAAAAAAAAGTAAAGTTCTGACTGGGTTGTAGGGTTTGTAAGACCAAATAGAAAATAAGAGATAAATAAAAGAGGCAAAATATAGTTGTCAACTACTAGTTTTCTTACTTAGGAATCATGTAAATACTAGTATGCTTTGAGGACCTAGAAATGTACCCAAGTGTGTGATTTTGTGTCTACATTTTCCCCCACTTTATGTTGTTGAATGAATAATCAATAACATAAATTAGATAGAATATGTGTACCTGATAACCATGTAGAGTGTGCAGCAAAATGCATTCCAAATGGACAAGTGAAGCATGGAATGATCTAAAAGTGAATCGTGGAGACTAGGAAAGGAAAGTTACCCTAAGGGTGAAGCATATGTGTTGCTTGTACATGTTTTTGTAGGGTGCTTCTTGTTGCGTATTAAGGAAGAACCTGCAAAATAATAGTGAAAGAGTAGTCAAAGTCCTGTATATGAAAAATTTGAGCAAAGTATGCAAAAGTGTGTAAATGTAGTAGTAAAGGAAAGTGTGCACCTGATATAAAAGAGTGTAAAAGGACCTACAAAATAAGATCGAAAGAGTATTCAAAGTATTGTATATGAAAAATTTGAGCAAAATTTGTAATAGTTTGTAAAATTAGTAGTAAAGGAAAGTGTGCACCTGATGTAGAGTCCTAAAATGTTGTGTAGAGTGATTTTTTTGGGCAGTCTCACGCTAAGAGTGAGTTTTTTTTTAGATGTTCTAACGCCAAGAACGAGTTTTTTAGGCGATCTCATGCTAAGAGTGAGTTTTTTTGGGTGATATCATGATAAAGAGCAAGTGTTAGGGAGAGAGGTATAGTGTTACTCTCCATCCATGACTCTTCCCGATAAGCACCACTATAGATGGTACGTACTTGATTTGTTCATATTATCCTGAATTAGTTCTGATTGTATTGCTTGAAGGAGATTGCATGTATGTTGTACTAAAGGACTATTCCTGTAACTATATAAATTCTCCAAAAAATTCTATGAATTATAGTGATCTGATAAGATAATTTTCTATGCCCCAGGACATTAGCACCTAGGGGAGGGCACATGCGTCCAGATGCTAAAATCTGATTTTGGGCACTAGTGTCTGTGGTATGATTTTGGCCCAAGTATGATACTAAGCCATTTTTGTGACTGTAACCTATGTTGTGTTGTATCTCTGAGATGATGTAGGGGTGATTAATTCAACCAGTTTATGCCCCCCTCATTTGGGGTGCATGCACCAACTGTATGAGTGTGCAGACCAAAAAAGAGGACCTAATACTGATCCGAATCGTATCCCTATAGGGGGAGGGGATGTGCATGGTAGAAACCAAGGCACATGTAAACAAAGTGGCTAGTAACACATGTTTGTAGAAAAGTAGTAAACATGTAATAGAATACATTGTAATCAAGTACGTGTACAAAAAATATACACCGCGAAAAGTGAGTTTCAAATATGGGACATCGCTCACAATGTTGCAAGACAATTAGGGACAAAGCGGCCAAAAGAATACAATGATCAATCAAGACATATGGTATAGTCTACAAACAAAAACATATAGTAAAAAGCAATGATAAGAAAAATGTGACAGATAACCATGGTTGTAAATAAACCTACAAAGCAAATGTTACACATGAAGCTCCTGTTAGCATGTTAGCAAGATAAATAGTATGTCAATGCATTTTGAATGTTAGTGTTGTTGGGATCCACAAAGATTTGTTTCCTAACAAGCTCTAATTTTCCCTTGGAGATATTTTCTCTAAGTTTTCAATGCAAGAAAAGTATTTTACCAAAGGAAGAGAGGATTTTTTTGCATTGAGAAATTACATCACACCACCATTCAATCAATGATCCCCCATCTTGTGATTTGGGTATGGATTTTTATATTTCCACAGATGCATCAACACAATTAGTATTTGTTAAGAGAGGGAAGTTAAGTTTAAAGCTAAGTTCAGGAGAATTTTATCTACATTATAAGAGAGGTCAATGGAGAAAAATATAGGGAATTGATCTTATAGGGTGTTCAAATAATTAACTTATAAGAAAATTCCATCTTGAGCATAGACTAAATTAAAATTATGGTATATATGGTATCTATTTGACCTACTGAATTTTCTATCCATGCTCGTTATACAATTCTAGACCACGTGAACAAGTTATGCACACAAATTGCATATGTACCATACAAGGGATCAACCACACCTAAGGAGTTACTACAATAGATCTAAATTTCAAATTCATCTTGGACGAGTTTACTATGGCTATACCAGTTGTAGTCATTATGATTTTCTTCCATATTGAAGTCTCCCCCCAATATCCAATCACCATTGGGGAATTTATGGACATCTACTCCTACAGAACAACTAGTTCCTTGGCATTGTTAAGAGCATAAAATGAACAAAACTCAAATGTTTTTCCATTGATAAACGTAAGAACCCAAACAAAAATGTGTGAAGGATCTTCCCTTTTATTAATGAAAAAATTGGAAATCCAGGAGTACATCCCTATAACTAGTCCATTGCTTCCCTATTTATGAGAAGTATGAAAATGACATCTTTCCATATATTATGCAAAGAAGCATCGATCTAGAAATCACTTTATTTGACTTCTCGCAAAGATTAAATATTAGGTTTCCTTTTGCTAATGGCCTCTTTGACTTTTTACTTCTGAGTGGGAAGAGATAACCCTCTCACATTCCAAAAATAGTTTCAATTCATGCTGATGAAGGAGAGACAGTTTCATTCTGTGATTCAACAACACTCCAAATCTATTAGAATGCAATAAAGCTTGCTCATTATTATTATGATCTCTATTGTTAGTTGATGGAGATCCCAACCTTCGGTGTGAACCATATGGAGAACTAGATGATAACTTGGGGGGTCTAACAATGGGGAAGTGATGGAAGAGGAAGGGGCTAAGTCTCGAATGGGAGAGAAATGATCAAGATGGGAAGGAATAGAAGGTTCTCTCTTTTCTTAATTAATGTCCAACCATTAATTGTCATGATAACCAATTTATAAGTGATGGGTGCTACTGCTGAAGCTATACCAGAATAGGAAAGGTGGGTAGAGTCTATGCAAAAGGTCTACAGGAAATCTTATGGATAGGGGAGTAATATAGGGTGGTGATAAGGAGGGAGGAGGTTGAGTGATTTTAGTTTTCTTGGCAAGACAATCATGGATCAAATGTCCCTCTTTGTGGCAGAAAAAACATGCATTAGGCTTATTTAAGTAATTTATTGGTTGTTCCATTTGAAAACCAAGGCCAATCAATTTAATTTCTCTGGTAGAGGCTTACTGAAATCAATTTCTAGACAAAGCTCGGGATGAACTCTTAGGCTAGAAAATTTGTTTGAACTTTTTTACACCAAATAACTCTTCCAAGTTGGCCTACAATATCCCTCAAAAAGGTCGAAATGCCAGATTTAGAAATGGTAATTCTATCCACATGGGATACCATGAATGTAAAGGACCTTCAGGATGAAATTCAAAAATCCAATCGTGAAACTAATAGACTCATCAACATATAACCCATGTGCCATATTACAACACAACACAAATTTAAATATAGATGAAACACATCATTTTCCCAAATCCCTTATTGTCTCTATCTCCCAACCCTTATTCTCCCAATTTATTTTAGCCCATTTGTAAAATTTCGCTTCTAATAACAATCCTATTACATAAAAAAATTATAGTTCTAGTTTGGCATTTAGCAATAACCTCTATAATATCATATCACTAATAAGCTAGAATTCTGAAGTTTTAACTTTTTTCATCTTCATATTGGTGGCATGGAACTAATTTATTCTTGGTAAGGCACTTTCTACTTCGATACCCACCTGTTGATCATCAGTTTTGACTTGAGTCATTTCCATTAATCTAGATTTTCTTGGGTGGTTTGGGTCTTTGGATTTCTTCACTGTATCTCCATTCGCTAGCCTTCAAAATGGTTTCCTTCTCCTTGTTCACTATTTACTTAACCTTAATGTCTTGGTCGGCGCAGTTCTCTACCGATCGAGTTAATTTTTCTTTCAAGAACATTCACACATCAACAGTAATAAAAATTCATCTACCTTAATATAAAAATGATAGAAATTTATCTTCACCAAGTGTATAGCATACAATTTTATGGCTCCCCGACAACATCCTTCGTTAGAATGTATCTACTATCCCTAGTTAGAATTCAATTTCAATTTCTACACCAAACCACGACCCCGTTTTGAGTTCACGACAAAACGATCGGATAACCCCTACGAAATTTTCGAAGTGATTTTGCATTATGGCCTCTTTTAAAGAGAATCGGGTTTTCGGGTGTTACCAACAGTTTGACATAAGTTTTAACATGCTTTATGTCTTGTATCTTCCGAAACCCGAAACCTACCTCATATTGTGAAAATCGGGTTTTCGGACATCCAACGCATCGGAACATACCTAAGTTAAAACCTGCTTTGTGTCGTCTGACTTCCGAAACCCGAGACCCGCCTTGTATTGAGAAAATCCTTTGTATTCGGGTTTTCGGAACCCCAAAGCATCGGAACATCCATGATCCAAAACATGTTTTATGCTCCATGCTTTCCGATTCCCGAAGTCCGCTCAATCCTTTGTATTCGGGTTTTCGGGGCTATGTAGCATCTAAGCACCTCATGCTTTATGCATCATGTTTTCCGAAACCCGAAACCCGAATTGCACTAAATCTCCTCGTGTCGGGTTTTCGGACCCCTCCAACATGCTGACATGGCATTCATGCCGAGTGGTCGGTGAGTTGGCACGTGCCGAGCTGAAGTGTATTAATTGCCATTTTCTTATAAATACGTGGATTTCCACGTCATTCTTACCATTCATATTTTTTATTCGTGGATTATTCGCGCGTGCTCTTCCGTTTTCAAAACCCGAAAACTCATCTTGCTCGATTGGATCGTCTGTTTTTGATCTTACATTTCTCGAATTGAAGGTATTGTTCTTTCCCTTCTTTATTCTGGGTTTTTATCGATCGATTGCGCGTATTTTCCTCCCAATTTCTTGCCGGGTGTTGAAGGTTTTCTTTCCTTCTTCTTTCTGAGTTGCTTTGGAAAGGGTTTTAGGTTTTTAGGGTTTTTCTCTTCTGAACTATCAATTGGTGTTGTTTCTTCCAAATTCTAATTATATGCATGATGCATGGGTAACAAAAAAGAAAAAGGAAGTTGTATATTTGGAATTCAAGAAAGACTCTGTTTTTGCTTCTCGGTTTTTGAAGATTGTTTTGCAGAGTCAAAGGTCCGAAGTATATTGGAAGCTTGAAGTGTCGGGGTTCCTCAAAGTTCCGACCTCAAAAGTGGGTGCCGGGTTCTCCTTTCCGTCATTGACAAGCAGTGGGTGCCGGGTTTCCTCCCGTTTCCGCCATTGAAAGTGAGTGCCGGGTATCTCCGAGTTTCCGTCATCAAAAGCAAGTGTCGGGCTTTGCCAAAGTTCCGACATATCAAACTCGTCGGGTTCTCAGGGTTTTCCGATATCCTCCTAAGCGTGTCGGACTTTCCTATTCTTCCGGCGTATTCAGTCAATCGGGATTTTCAGTGTGGACAGCATCTCCTGAGTTTCAAGCCTTTCTCCCTCCAACATTCTTCATGTCGGACCCTGGTCCATCTCACGAGAAGGCCGAGAAGTCTAGCAGAATGAAGTACAAATTTAAGAAGCCAGAATCCCCATCATATATTGATTGCAATTATGATATCAGGGATACTGAACTTGGCAATATAGATATGGATGACTTCTGGAATAGGGTGAAGAGTTCTTCTCAGACCCCATGGATGACAGCTTTAGCTAACAGTGGCTTGCCCCTTGCAGCAGGCTTTCCCATATCCGCCCAATGTCCAGAATTGGTTTTGGCTTGTGCATCTAGTTACGACTCGGCTTCTCGTTCCGTGAGGAATCAGGCTGGTGAGGTAGTCATCAAACTAGATGGAGCTTATTTTGATGATCTCCTGAAACTACCTAATTTCGAGGAGTATGGGGACCTAAACATCAAGTCGGCTCAGAAGGCCTGGGACAGTAACCAGGAAAATTGCATTAAGGATGTCAACAAGAAGTTCCTGGTCAAGGCTAAACCAGTAGTATCTAGATTTCCAAGGACTATCCCTAGATGTGATTTCATACAAGAAATCAATGATATTATCACCCTGCTGAGCCGGGTTTTTGGCTTGCCGGAATCAAATTTATTTCATGGATGGATGTATCAGTTTATGGTCACCATCAAGAAGAACCAACAAGGGATTGACTGGGGAACCCTTATCAGCAATGAAATTGATTCTCAGATGACGACGGTCTTGTCGACTGGAAGGTTTTATATGTTTTCATATGTGGCTTATGCAGCAGCCGGGATGAGGAACTATCCCGGGCTGGATACTAAGGGAAGCAGAACGACAAACCCAGTTTATAAATATTTCCCTCAATTGACCAAGAAGGGGTCCAAAGAGCATTTTAGAAGGGTAAATGATGCCTTCTTCTACGAGAATATCTGCCGGCTGAACCCGGAACTAAGAAAGACAAGAGTCTCAGACGAGGCTTGGACTGAAGTATCTAAATGGGGGTGTATCTTCTTGCAATTCAAGAAGTTTACATATCTTCGAACAGTCATGTACTCGGGAGAGCCTTTCCGTCTGCCTCGCTATCCAGGGGATAGATTGATATTGATAGAATTGGTCAGACAGCTGTTGGATTTTCACAAATTCCAACAAAGCAAGCATAAGGCAGCAGTATCCTTCCCAATTTCTATTGGGAGATATACTTGCTCGACAGTGGCAAAGGCCAAAAATGTTGAATGTGAACTTCAGGAGAAATTAAAGAAGCATATGAAGTCTCCGGGATGGTTTTGACATCCGAGGAGTGCTTAGAGCCTATGGAGCCCAACATCTGCACAGGCCTGACATTGAGGATATATGGGTTGATCTGCGTAACGAAGTTGCGGTTCGCAGAAAAGATAATAGTAGGTTGACTATTAATGAGATTCAGACGCTGGAGCTTTCTGATTTGCCAGATGGCACGACTGACAATGAAAGTGTGTTGGATATGTCCTATGATGGGCTTAATGAGGATCGATACGTTTTCCCACCTATTGATTGGTCGGCCAGCGAAAAAGCCTCTATCACAGATAGGTCGGCTCTCATTCTTGCTCGCACCAAAAAATGGCTCTCCTCTTGGGGCATGAATTTTAAAGATGACAAGTTTCCCAAGTTGGCTGCTTCGGAGGTGGGGCCCTCCCAAAAGAAAAAGGACAAAGAATCTCCTGGGGGGCCTATAAAAATCAGGATTCCCAAGAAGAGGAAAGAAAGACAAATCTCTTCAATTGTTTCTCCAGCTGAAACGGTGGTTGTGCCAGAATCACCAACACCACCAGAAATAGGGGAAATTAATTTGGAAGAAGGAGGAAGCCAGCTTCTGTCTTCACCATTTGCTGATTGCTCAACGGAAGAGACCTTATCTCTTGCATTCAAGGCTTTGGAGTCTGAATCTGTGCCTCCCCCTCAACAACCACTCCAACCTCCTCATTCCCCATCCACTTCTTCAAGCATGGCCGGTATTTTCTCTGGACTCTCACCCCTCTCTGCTGGAACCCAAGTGATCACCAGCACGCCCCAACCTGTACCTCTCTTTGTTGCATCTACTACCACGTTGGCTGTTGTTCCCCCTCCAATAGTAGAATCTTCTCCCCTTGAGAGTAGAATACCAGTTACTACAACATTGGCAATTTCCTCTGATATGCCACAATGGCTACTCGAGCAAACTCCGAGGAAGAGGAAAGTAATTGTACCCCTACCAGCCTTTGATTTCAGCTCACTCAAGGCTCCTACTGCAAAGTCAGCCAAGAAGCCCAAAACAGTTTCAAGGGTTTTGGTAGATGCTTCAGGAGATAAGTTCGCAGAGATTGCCACTCCCTCGGCTGACAAAACTAGAGAGGATATAACCGCTTCTGATTATCAGATAACCAAGGTGGCTCTAGGGAAAGTGACAGCAGAAGGAGCGCAACAAGATGCACGGGCTTCCATAGACGTGCTGTGCCAAAAATTGAAAGAAACAAAGGACAGCAGAAATGAGCTTAAGGAAAAAGTGGAGCAGTTGACAGAGGTTTTGATTAAACTCTCAACACCCCTGGAATCCATACCATCTTCTTCTGTATCTGTCGGATTCGATTTCTCATCGGTGCCTACGATTGAGAAGATTGCTAAAAAAGGAAGGGTGGTTGATGAATGGATCCAAAAGTTGCTCCAACAGGGGGAGGAAGTAATTCAAGACGTGGTGAAGGTTCATAAGTCTTTGGGAGAGATTCAGAAGGAAGGAGAGAAGATGGATGAGGAATTCACTGAAGAAATTGGACAGCTTGATTTGACTTGTGAAGCTCTCCAAGTGCTAAAGCAAATACCAGCACATCTCTTGGTAGAAGAAGGCGTTCTTCCACATACAGATAAACACTTCCAGCTGACCAAGGCCATCAAGTTCAGAGTAAAGATCCTCAACGAAGCCTGCAGCAAGTTGAGAGAATCAAGGGATAAATTGATCGATGGGAAAAGTGATCTGGAAGAAGAATTGCTGAAGATTTGTCCAAAGGTGTCAGTTGGGAACTCAGGTATCCTATCAGCAGATGATCTCTTCAAACAAGTCCAAGAATCTGTTCAGCATGAACCTGTACACGGATTTGACCTTGAAGTCATTAGTCAGTTTGTAAGGATAGAGCATACTTTGGAGGCCTTAAGAAAGCTCAGCAAAGGATTGAAGAAACTTCCCGGCACTGCCAGCGATGTTCATGAGACCTGCGAAATGTGGAATGATCATTCCACTGCACCTGATGAAAATGAAATGCAAGGCATTATTCGGAAATTCCAGGAGTTTCGGAACAAACAGTCTCAGCTGGAGGAAGAGAAAGAAGAAGAAGCAAAGGATGATGATTCGGATTAAGTCCCAACGTCCCATGTCATTTCTATTTTTAGATTGACATGTCTTTTTTATTTCCGTTTTGTCATATTTTTGATTCATACTTTGACTTGATCTCCTGCGTGAGAGTCATGCAAAATTGAACTCCAGTTAACATGCTACTTTTTAGGATCTGTCCTGTTTTATCTCTAGTTCCTTTTGTTATAAATAAGGGATGCCTGTGCATTCTAAAGGGTCGAGAATTTTTGGAGCATTAAGAGGCTATTGGAAAGGAGAAAAACTTTGTGTTTTCTTTCAATCATTTTGAAGAATAGGAGTTGATATTGTTTTACAGACTTTGTGTTGTGAAATATATCTTATTTAAGACAGTGTTCTTATGTTCATGATCTTAAGCTATTCTTTGCATAGAATCTCAGTGTTTCTAATTATCTCGGACATTATATCTGTGATCTAAAACTCGTATGATTATTTCGTGCTCTGTGTTTACTCGAAAGAAAATACGTTTCTCCCATTTCCTTTCTACCGTGCTTCTTTCACTGTAACAGTTTCTAACCTATTTCATTTACGAAAGCAATATTCTTGAATCGTGTGAATGTGGATTTCGGGATTTCATCCCAACCCCCAATGGTTAGATTAGTGTGAATATTGTATATATTATTTACTGTGTTTTAGATTAGCAATAAACAGGCAGCCTCACCTGTCTTTGAGGAGGGATTTAATCCCATGTACTGTGGTTGAACCTCATATTTTGATTTGACAAAATATCCAACCAACAGTTTTTGGCGACTCCGCTGGGGACTACGGATCAATAGTATAAAGCTTATCCTCTCGGTGTCTGGCGACTCCATATCTGCCTTATTTTTAATAAGATCTCCTTTCAGTTCAAGCTGGCCAGGAAGATCTTCACTCGGTCTCGCCGAGCTCAAGGTGAAATTGATCCACTCTTCGAGTTACTGCAACAGCACAATTTCAGCCTTTCTCCCAACAGCGTTGTTTCTAACCGAACCAGAAGTTCTTCGCCTGTTCGGAGAAACCGGATCCCTGAAGAACGGGAAGCATCTGCAACTTGTCGTGCACTACTCTTGTCTGATACTCGGATCCCTGTACGCACTCTTTTCAGAAGGATGGCGGTTCAACCTGTGCCTTGGGGTGCAGTTATTGGTCCTCTTTCCTTGACTCCTCCATTGAATGAGTTACCACGTGGATCTCGTAAAAATATTCCCAAGTTCAATGGAGATGGGAAGCAGCATCCTGATGAGCATATTGCATCTTTCTTTGTTGCATGCGGTGTCCTCGGAGTGGCCCACGAAGATGTCTCCGTCCGACTCTTCGTTGAAACGTTGCAGGGTGTAGCAGCCGAATGGTTTTATCACCTTCCAAATGCATGCATCCCAAACTGGGCTACCATGCGGACTAAGTTCGAAGCACGTTTCAAACCAGCTGAAGATTCCCATGCTTTGTTAGCTCAGCTCACGCATATGAAGAAGGAATCGCATGAACCTATGCGGGAATTCGTAGCAAAGTTCAACAAGCTGATCCGGAAGATTCCAGAAATAGCTGTACCTACTCTGGAGAATCAAAAATGCTTCTTCATCAATGCCCAACCTCCTGATATAAGCTTTTTATTAAGAAGGTCGGTTATCCCAGATTTGGCTACTGCTCAGTCAACAGCTACTGAAATAGAGGATGATCTCATCTTGGCCGGAAGGATCAAGAAAGACATACCCAAACTCAAAAATCAAGGTTCTTCTCAAGGTAACACAGATCCTATGTTTCAAAAAATGGCTAATGATTTGATTGCTTTAAAGAAGCAAATGTCCCAGCAGGTGAACAATGTTCCATATCGGGATATACCTAGGCAGAATTTCAATAATAACAATGGTGCACCTGTCAGAGATAGGCCACGGTTAACTCCTGCTCAACCGAGACTAGCAATTGAAGCTCCTCCCGTCAATGCAGCAGTGGAAATACTTGATGAAGAAGATGAACCAGAAGAACAAGAATCCCATGAGGCTTTCGAAGCTTCAGGATATGCTGATGAGTCTTATGATGAGTCAGCTGGCGACTCCAGCATTGGGTATTTGGAATATGATGAAGATGAATGTGCGCCAGATGGTCAGTCATTTGCTGTCTTCACTCGGTCCCAATCTCAGAACCCCAGAAAACCTCTTGAAAGCACTAAGGAGAAGAATAAGGAACCTCCTGTATCCATAGTTAAGAGGGGTACCCCTATTTCGGTGCAAACTGAAAGAGAGGTTACCAAAAAAGTAGCTACTCCTTTTTCTCCTTCTCCTAAGATCAGTGCCCCAGCACAAGCTCATGTAATTAGAACTGAACCTACCATCATTCCTTCTTATACTGCTTTTGACATTATTGATCATGCAAAGAGAACCAAAATTCAAATGTCAGAAGCAGAATACCTTCAGTCAAATCCTGAACAGTTTGAAAAGCTGGCCAAGTTCATTAGGAGTAAAGCGGCCGTTCCATCACCTTCAAAAGGTCTCCTTCCAAATCCTACTCAACCCACACCTCAGAATAATCTGACCTCTGCTTCTTCCTCAGGAAAGATTGAACCTTTTTATTTGTCTTTACTTATAAATGGGTTTAAACTCAGCAATTGCATCATCGACTCAGGGGCCTCTGATAATGTTATGCCCGCAAAAGTGGCCCATGCCCTTGGACTTACTTTGACTAAGTCATATGGACGGTGCTATTCTATGGAAACTAAACAAGTCCCTTTGATAGGTCAAATCAAAGATGCACAGTTTGCATTTGTTGCCTTTCCTGAGAAGAGAGTGAAAATGACTATTCTGGTTGCTGACATTCCTGCAGCTTACGGTATCCTCTTGGGTAGAGGATTTTGTAAAGACGTCGGAGGAGAAATTAGTATGGATTGGACCAAAGCCAAGATCCCAGTCAAGGGGGTTCAACAGGTTCTTCATCCTGAACCGCAGGCAAAGTATTTGGTGACCAAATCAGATGATCCTAAGGCTCAGATTCTTTTCGAAGATGCTAGCTTCGGGAATTATTTCATGACTTCCGAGATACCAATTGTAGATGTTGAAGAGGAAGATCCCAATGCTATTTGGACGCTCGAATTTGATGGTAGCTGCTCAACCTCTGGATCAGGCGCTGGTGTTGTTCTCATATCTCCTAGCTCCGAGATTTTCCCATCAGCTTACAAGTTGCAATTTGATAATACTAATAACACGGCCGAATATGAAGCCTTGTTATTAGGATTAGAATTGGCCAGACAGAAGGGAATCAGGAATCTCAAGGTTCAGGGGGATGCGGAGCTGATTGTTAATCAGGTCAGGGGTATATATCAGGTAAAAAATGATCGGTTGAAACATTACCGTAATAAAGTGTGGGATAGTATAGAATGCTTTGATGCATTTTCTATTAAGGCAGTTTTAAGAGATTATAATGACAAGGCTGATTCTTTGGCCGTATCTGCATCTCTTCTTCTTCCTCATCCTCAGTTCAAGCAAGATACATACTCTATTGAGATTGTATATCGTCCTAGTATCCCCGATAACGCAACTCATTGGCAAGTGTTCAATGATGATCGACAGGTGTTGGCTTTTCTAGAAAAGGCTGACAATTTCAGTGAGTTATATTTTGAAGGTTCAGAATCAGCCTTCCGTGAAACTATTTCAGATCCATATCAGGAGGTTGATGGTGAATATATCCAGCTGAAAGGCAACAAGATACCCAAAGGTTTGGTTTCTTTGGAGGGCTTGTTTGATAAGCATGATCGCTTTATCCAAAACAAAAGGCAAGTCGAAGGAGCTTCTTCCTCTGAAGTAGATCAAATCAATCTAGGTTCATCTGATCAACCTCGGATGGTGAATATCGGTAAATGTTGTTCTCCTGAAGAGAAGGCAGATTTACTTTGCTTTTGAAGAAATACATCGATGTGTTGGCCTGGTCTTATGCAGATTTGAAATCTTTTAAGCCCAAAGATGTTCAGCACAGTATTCCTCTGAAGCCTGATGTGAAGCCGTATAGACAAAAGCAAAGGCATTACAATCCCAAGATCTCAGGAACTATTCTGGCAGAAATTCAGAAGATGTTAGATGCCAGAATTATTTTCCCAATCCATCACTCCACTTGGATTGCAAACATTGTTCCTGTCAGAAAGAAGAATGGCGAGATCCGGATTTGTGTTGACTTTCGGAACTTGAATCAGTCCTCGCTGAAGGATAACTATCCCTTGCCTATCATGGACCAGGTACTACAAACTGTTACTGGATCAGAAATGTTATCCATGCTCGACGGGTTTTCGGGATATAATCAAGTCGAGGTAACCACAGAAGATCAACACAAGACAGCTTTCACGACCCCATGGGGTACCTTTGCTTACAGGAGGATGCCATTCGGCTTGATCAACGCCGGAGCTACTTTTCAAAGAGCTATGGACTTGGCATTCAGAGATCTGATGGGCAAGGTCATAGTTGTGTATTTGGATGACTTAACCGTTTTCTCTAAAAAACGGAGTGATCATTATGGTCATTTAGAACAAGTACTTTTGAGGTGTAGGCGTCATGGGATTTCATTGAATCCCAAGAAGTCTATGTTCGGGGTAACAGAAGGAAAGCTGCTGGGTCATATTGTGACGAAAGAAGGAACTAAAATTGACCCAAAGAGGGTAAAGGCCATTCAGAGTCTTACTTTACCAACAAGTAAAACCGGAGTTCATTCTTTCTTCGGAAAAGTTAATTTCTTGAGAAGATTTGTACCTGACTTCGCTGACAAAACCAAGGATATCCTTGGAATGATGAAAGGCAAAATCCCATTCAGATGGAGTGCAGAAGGGAAACTTTCATTTGAAGAAATCAAAAGGGCAGTTGCTTGCGCTCCTACCTTAGTATGTCCAGACTTCAAGAAAGATTTCATCATGTATAGCTATGCTTCTGCTCACACAGTGTCAGCTATCCTGATGCAAGAAAATGAAGAAGGCATCGAAGCTCCTATCGCGTTCATGAGTTTCCCGTTGAAGGAACATGAGTTGAAGATGTCACAGATTGAAAAACATGCTTACGCAGTGGTACGAGCAGTAAAACATTTCAGGTACTATGTGCTGAATTCCCATACTCTCGTTCTCGTTCCTGATACTGCTGTTAAATCCATTCTGACTCAACAAGAGTTGGGAAGCCAACGAGGTACTTGGATAGCTAAAGTTCAGGAGTACGATTTAGACATCAGGCCTACCAAGTTGGTACGAGGAAGGGGCCTGTGCCAATTAATTGCAGAAAATCATGCCGAAGCAGAGTATGAAAAGACTCAAGACTCCTCTTCAGAGCTGCCCATGGTGCTTTTTGTAAGTACGACCGATGAATGGTATACGGACATTGCTTTCTTCCTAACTTATGGTGAATGCCCTCCGCATTTAAATCAGAAGGAGAAGAGGACCGTCAAGCTGAGATCTGCGAGATACCTTTTGTGGAACAATGCAATATACAAGAAAGGTATAGATGGTGTTTTCTTGCGTTGTGTTGATAAATCACAACAGGAAAAGTTATTAGAATCCTTTCATAGCCTAGCATGCGGAGGACATTTTTCGTCCTCTGTAACAGCGTATAAGATCTTACGGGCTAGGTATTATTGGCCTACTCTTTTCCGGGACTCAGCAGAATGGGTGTCTAAATGTGAAGCTTGTCAACATTTCGTTGGTCGTCCCAAGCTAGCAGCTCTTCCTCTGAAACCTGTAGTGATTGAAGAACCTTTTCGCCAATGGGGGATTGATTTTATCGGAACATTGAATCCTGCTTCCAGTGCCGGACACAACTATGTGCTTACCGCTACAGATTATTTTACCAAGTGGGTAGAAGCTGTACCAATCAAGCAAGCGACTTCTGAAGCTGTTTGCAAGTTCCTGAAAGAAAATATAATCGTCAGATTCGGTGTGCCTCATAAGATTGTAGCGGATAATGCCTCTAACTTCTCATCACATGAGTTGACAGAATTCTGCTATGGATTCGGCATTACTCTGGCTCATTCATCTGACTATTATCCCCAGGGCAATGGGCAAGCTGAGTCCAGCAATAAGAATCTGGTTACTATAATCAGGAAACTAGTAGAAGAAAATCAGAGGACATGGCACAAAGCATTGTATGATGCGTTGTGGGCTGATCGGATCACTCCAAAGCGAGCCATAGGGATGTCTCCTTTCCAATTGCTATACGGGATTGATGCTGAAATTCCTATCTCAGTAGAATTGCCGGCCTTGCAGTTGGCGAAAGCGGTTGAAGATGTAGCTTTTCAGAATTCTATCGAAAAGAGGGTTATGTACCTAACCAGGCTAGAAGAAGAGCGAATCAAGGTGGTTGATCGTATATCAGATCATCAGAGCAGGGTGAAGAAGATTTTTGATAAAAAGTCAAAGCAGCGCAACTTCCAGATTGGAGACCTGGTGTTGCTTTGGGATAAAAGGAGAGAACAGAAAGGAATGCATGGAAAGTTTGATTCTTTATGGAAAGGACCTTTCAAGATCCACGAGTTGAATGGTGAAAATAGTTTCCTTCTATCATATCTGGATGGAGGGTTACTCCCTTTGCCTTTCAGTGGACAACATCTAAAGCTGTTCCACCATTAATGCAAGATGCTCTCTTGCATTGTACATATTTTGCTTTTTGTTGTGTGTTTGCTTTTAGTTTTCTTTCTTTCTTTCTTCGTTTTGTGTTGTTTTGGTTTTCTTCTTGACCCCGTAGCCTAATGAATAAGACCAGAGATTCTGAGTTCTCCTCCTTTGGTATTACAAAGAAAGTCCCCAACTGGAGCCAGCTGTTATCCCCGTTTTGAGTTCACGACAAAACGATCGGATAACCCCTACGAAATTTTCGAAGTGATTTTGCATTATGGCCTCTTTTAAAGAGAATCGGGTTTTCGGGTGTTACCAACAGTTTGACATAAGTTTTAACATGCTTTATGTCTTGTATCTTCCGAAACCCGAAACCTACCTCATATTGTGAAAATCAGGTTTTCGGACATCCAACGCATCGGAACATACCTAAGTTAAAACCTGCTTTGTGTCGTCTGACTTCCGAAACCCGAGACCCGCCTTGTATTGAGAAAATCCTTTGTATTCGGGTTTTCGGAACCCCAAAGCATCGGAACATCCATGATCCAAAACATGTTTTATGCTCCATGCTTTCCGATTCCCGAAGTCCGCTCAATCCTTTGTATTCGGGTTTTCGGGGTTATGTAGCATCTAAGCACCTCATGCTTTATGCATCATGTTTTCCGAAACCCGAAACCCGAATTGCACTAAATCTCCTCGTGTCGGGTTTTCGGACCCCTCCAACATGCTGACATGGCATTCATGCCGAGTGGTCGGTGAGTTGGCACGTGCCGAGCTGAAGTGTATTAATTGCCATTTTCTTATAAATACGCGGATTTCCACGTCATTCTTACCATTCATATTTTTTATTCGTGGATTATTCGCGCGTGCTCTTCCATTTTCAAAACCCGAAAACTCATCTTGCTCGATTGGATCGTCTGTTTTTGATCTTACATTTCTCGAATTGAAGGTATTGTTCTTTCCCTTCTTTATTCTAGGTTTTTATCGATCGATTGCGCGTATTTTCCTCCCAATTTCTTGCCGGGTGTTGAAGGTTTTCTTTCCTTCTTCTTTCTGAGTTGCTTTGGAAAGGGTTTTAGGTTTTTAGGGTTTTTCTCTTCTGAACTATCAATTGGTGTTGTTTCTTCCAAATTCTAATTATATGCATGATGCATGGGTAACAAAAAAGAAAAATGAAGTTGTATATTTGGAATTCAAGAAAGACTCTGTTTTTGCTTCTCGAATTTTGAAGATTGTTTTGCAGAGTCAAAGGTCCGAAGTATATTGGAAGCAAGTGTCGGGGTTCCTCAAAGTTCCGACGTCAACAGTGGGTGCCGGGTTTCCTCCCGTTTCCGCCATTGACAGTGGGTGCCGGGTTTCCTCCCGTTTCCGCCATTGAAAGTGAGTGCCGGGTTTCTCCGAGTTTCCGTCATCAAAAGCAAGTGTCGGGCTTTGCCAAAGTTCCGACATATCAAACTCGTCGGGTTCTCAGGGTTTTCCGATATCCTCCTAAGCGTGTCGGACTTTCCTATTCTTCCGGCGTATTCAGTCAATCGGGATTTTCAGTGTGGACAGCATCTCCTGAGTTTCAAGCCTTTCTCCCTCCAACATTCTTCATGTCGGACCCTGGTCCATCTCACGAGAAGGCCGAGAAGTCTAGCAGAATGAAGTACAAATTTAAGAAGCCAGAATCCCCATCATATATTGATTGCAATTATGATATCAGGGATACTGAACTTGGCAATATAGATATGGATGACTTCTGGAATAGGGTGAAGAGTTCTTCTCAGACCCCATGGATGACAGCTTTAGCTAACAGTGGCTTGCCCCTTGCAGCAGGCTTTCCCATATCCGCCCAATGTCCAGAATTGGTTTTGGCTTGTGCATCTAGTTACGACTCGGCTTCTCGTTCCGTGAGGAATCAGGCTGGTGAGGTAGTCATCAAACTAGATGGAGCTTATTTTGATGATCTCCTAAAACTACCTAATTTCGAGGAGTATGGGGACCTAAACATCAAGTCGGCTCAGAAGGCCTGGGACAGTAACCAGGAAAATTGCATTAAGGATGTCAACAAGAAGTTCCTGGTCAAGGCTAAACCAGTAGTATCTAGATTTCCAAGGACTATCCCTAGATGTGATTTCATACAAGAAATCAATGATATTATCACCCTGCTGAGCCGGGTTTTTGGCTTGCCGGAATCAAATTTATTTCATGGATGGATGTATCAGTTTATGGTCACCATCAAGAAGAACCAACAAGGGATTGACTGGGGAACCCTTATCAGCAATGAAATTGATTCTCAGATGACGACGGTCTTGTCGACTGGAAGGTTTTATATGTTTTCATATGTGGCTTATGCAGCAGCCGGGATGAGGAACTATCCCGGGCTGGATACTAAGGGAAGCAGAACGACAAACCCAGTTTATAAATATTTCCCTCAATTGACCAAGAAGGGGTCCAAAGAGCATTTTAGAAGGGTAAATGATGCCTTCTTCTACGAGAATATCTGCCGGCTGAACCCGGAACTAAGAAAGACAAGAGTCTCAGACGAGGCTTGGACTGAAGTATCTAAATGGGGGTGTATCTTCTTGCAATTCAAGAAGTTTACATATCTTCGAACAGTCATGTACTCGGGAGAGCCTTTCCGTCTGCCTCGCTATCCAGGGGATAGATTGATATTGATAGAATTGGTCAGACAGCTGTTGGATTTTCACAAATTCCAACAAAGCAAGCATAAGGCAGCAGTATCCTTCCCAATTTCTATTGGGAGATATACTTGCTCGACAGTGGCAAAGGCCAAAAATGTTGAATGTGAACTTCAGGAAAAATTAAAGAAGCATATGAAGTCTCGGGATGGTTTTGACATCCGAGGAGTGCTTAGAGCCTATGGAGCCCAACATCTGCACAGGCCCGACATTGAGGATATATGGGTTGATCTGCGTAACGAAGTTGCGGTTCGCAGAAAAGATAATAGTAGGTTGACTATTAATGAGATTCAGACGCTGGAGCTTTCTGATTTGCCAGATGGCACGACTGACAATGAAAGTGTGTTGGATATGTCCTATGATGGGCTTAATGAAGATCGATACGTTTTTCCACCTATTGATTGGTCGGCCAGCGAAAAAGCCTCTATCACAGATAGGTCGGCTCTCATTCTTGCTCGCACCAAAAAATGGCTCTCCTCTTGGGGCATGAATTTTAAAGATGACAAGTTTCCCAAGTTGGCTGCTTCGGAGGTGGGGCCCTCCCAAAAGAAAAAGGACAAAGAATCTCCTGGGGGGCCTATAAAAATCAGGATTCCCAAGAAGAGGAAAGAAAGACAAATCTCTTCAATTGTTTCTCCAGCTGAAACGGTGGTTGTGCCAGAATCACCAACACCACCAGAAATAGGAGAAATTAATTTGGAAGAAGGAGGAAGCCAGCTTCTGTCTTCACCATTTGCTGATTGCTCAACTGGAGAGACCTTATCTCTTGCATTCAAGGCTTTAGAGTCTGAATCTGTACCTCCTCATTCTCCATCCACTTCTGCAACCATGGCCAGTATTTTCTCTGGACTCTCACCCCTCTCTGCTGGAACCCAAGTGATCACCAGCACGCCCCAACCTGTACCTCTCTTTGTTGCATCTACTACCACGTTGGCTGCTGTTCCCCCTCCAATAGTAGAATCTTCTCCCCTTGAGAGTAGAATACCAGTTACTACAACATTGGCAATTTCCTCTGATACGCCACAATGGCTACTCGAGCAAACTCCGAGGAAGAGGAAAGTAATTGTACCCCTACCAGCCTTTGATTTCAGCTCACTCAAGGCTTCTACTGCGAAATCAGCCAAGAAACCCAAAACAGTTTCAAGGGTTTTGGTAGATGCTTCAGGAGATAAGTTCGCAGAGATTGCCACTCCCTCGGCTGACAAAACTAGAGAGGATATAACCGCTTCTGATTATCAGATAACCAAGGTGGCTCTAGGGAAAGTGACAGCAGAAGGAGCGCAACAAGATGCACGGGCTTCCATAGACGTGCTGTGCCAAAAGTTGAAAGAAACAAAGGACAGCAGAAATGAGCTTAAGGAAAAAGTGGAGCAGTTGACAGAGGTTTTGATTAAACTCTCAACACCCCTGGAATCCATACCATCTTCTTCTGTATCTGCCGGATTCGATTTCTCATCGGTGCCTACGATTGAGAAGATTGCTAAAAAAGGAAGGGTGGTTGATGAATGGATCCAAAAGTTGCTCCAACAGGGGGAGGAAGTAATTCAAGACGTGGTGAAGGTTCATAAGTCTTTGGGAGAGATTCAGAAGGAAGGAGAGAAGATGGATGAGGAATTCACTGAAGAAATTGGACAGCTTGATTTGACTTGTGAAGCTCTCCAAGTGCTAAAGCAAATACCAGCACATCTCTTGGTAGAAGAAGGCATTCTTCCACATACAGATAAACACTTCCAGCTGACCAAGGCCATCAGGTTCAGAGTAAAGATTCTCAACGAAGCCTGCAGCAAGTTGAGAGAATCAAGGGATAAATTGATCGATGGGAAAAGTGATCTGGAAGAAGAATTGCTGAAGATTTGTCCAAAGGTGTCAGTTGGGAACTCAGGTATCCTATCAGCAGATGATCTCTTCAAACAAGTCCAAGAATCTGTTCAGCATGAACCTGTACACGGATTTGACCTTGAAGTCATTAGTCAGTTTGTAAGGATAGAGCATACTTTGGAGGCCTTAAGAAAGCTCAGCAAAGGATTGAAGAAACTTCCCGGCACTGCCAGCGATGTTCATGAAACCTGCGAAATGTGGAATGATCATTCCACTGCACCTGATGAAAATGAAATGCAAGGCATTATTCGGAAATTCCAGGAGTTTCGGAACAAACAGTCTCAGCTGGAGGAAGAGAAAGAAGAAGAAGCAAAGGATGATGATTCGGATTAAGTCCCAACGTCCCATGTCACTTCTATTTTTAGATTGACATGTCTTTTTTATTTCCGTTTTGTCATATTTTTAATTCATACTTTGACTTGATCTCCTGCGTGAGAGTCATGCAAAATTGAACTCCAGTTAAAGTGCTACTTTTTAGGATCTGTCCTGTTTTATCTCTAGTTCCTTTTGTTATAAATAAGGGATGCCTGTGCATTCTAAAGGGTCGAGAATTTTTGGAATATTGAGAGGCTATTGGAAAGGAGAAAAACTTTGTGTTTTCTTTCAATCATTTTGAAGAATAGGAGTTGATATTGTTTTACAGACTTTGTGTTGTGAAATATATCTTATTTAAGACAGTGTTCTTATGTTCATGATCTTAAGCTATTCTTTGCATAGAATCTCAGTGTTTCTAATTATCTCGGACATTACATCTGTGATCTAAAACTCGTATGATTATTTCGTGCTCTGTGTTTACTCGAAAGAAAATACGTTTCTCCCATTTCCTTTCTACCGTGCTTCTTTCACTGTAACAGTTTCTAACCTATTTCATTTACGAAAGCAATATCTTGAATCGTGTGAATGTGGATTTCGGGATTTCATCCCAACCCCCAATGGTTAGATTAGTGTGAATATTGTATATATTATTTACTGTGTTTTAGATTAGCAATAAACAGGCAGCCTCACCTGTCTTTGAGGAGGGATTTAATCCCATGTACTGTGGTTGAACCTCATATTTTGATTTGACAAAATATCCAACCAACAGCCTTACAAAATTTCACCAATATAGAAAGAACGTAACCTTTTAAAATCTTCCTAGAATATAAGGGAACTCTAAATAAAATATTTAGTCTTTTTAGGATGTGAGACCAATCTTTGAAGCACCATGAAAAAAGGGATTAGTGAAAAGAAACCTTATATTACAGGGGTTATGTTTTTCAATATCATTTGTAACTCAAAATTTGTTTTGAATTTTATTATTTAATTCAAAAAAATGGAAGTGAAAAAGGAAGGTGTTTCTAAAATATCCCACATTTTCTCTCTCAAACTTTGAAGTCCATTTTTATCTTCTTACCCAATCGAAGAAACCTTTTATTTATTAAAATTATTCCCAAATTGCAATCTTTAGTTTGAAATCATCCCTGAACTCACAAAATATTTATGAAGACTCTGGCTATCAGAATTCAGCCTCTTTTACCGACTCTGATTTTTAAATTATATGGTGGCTTTGTCAAAGGGAGACTCATTCAAGATGGGTTGGTAATGGTTCATGAAACCATTCATTCTATGGAAAAGAGTAAAATGCAGGTATGGTTATTAAGTTGGACATGAACAAAGCCTTTGATTGGGTTTCTTGGTTATTCCTTGACAAAGTGCTGGAGAAATTTGGATTCACTTCTCACTTCATGAAGATCATCAAGTCTTGTATTTCCACTCCTAGATTCTCTGTCATTGTAAATGGATCTCCAGTGGATTTCTTCACCAGCAATAGGGGATTCAAGTAGGGAGACCCCATCTCTCCTCTTCTTTTCATCATTATGGCTGATAGTCTCAGCTGTACCATCACCAGATCCATTTCTCTTGGCTACCTTAAGGGTTACAAACCCAATTCCTTGGGGATTACAGTTTCTCATCAGTAGTTTTCTAATGATACCATTTTTCTTCTTCTTGCTTCCCTCTTGGAGAAAAAAATGATGAATCTCATCCTTAAGTTTTATGAAGATGCTTCGGGATAACAAGTTAACTTTGAGAAGATATCTTTATATTTTTTTAACACACCCCTCAACCGTCAAAGAAAAATTGCACACATTTTGGGTTGTGAGATTAATTATCTTCCTACAACTTATCTTGGACTTCCTTTGGGGACTAACAAATTCTCTATGGCTGTTTGGAATACTCTTCTTGATAGATTCCATAATAAACTTGTTGGTTGGAAGGGATCTATTCTTTCTAATGCTGGAAAATGCTTACTCATTAAAAGTACTTTGCAGAATCTCCCAATTTATATTATGTCCATGTTCTTCATTCCTTTAGCTGTGATTGATAGAATTGAGAAGATCCAGAAGAATTTTCTATGGACAGGTACAGAGGATAAAAATAGATTTCATCTTGTGGCCTGGGATAGAGCTTGCACCCAAAAGAAAGTGGGGGGATTGGGAATAAAAATATCAGGACCATGAATGCTGCTGTTATCACCAAAATGAGTTGGAGGCTTCTTAAAGAAGATCAACCTTGGACCAACATTATAAGAGAAAAATATTTAGCCCAGGAAAGTACACAAAGTTTCCTCAATACTAAAAACCTTCCTACTGGCTTGGTTTTTTGGAACAATCTCATCAAAACTAGAGGTTGTCTTGAGAAGGGTTATAAATAGAATATCGGGAATGGCAAGGACATCCTTTTTTGGAAGGAAAATTGGGTTGATTTTAAGAATTTTGATAGTAACAAATCTTAGAAGCAGTTATAATCTAATATCATAGCCAAGTTTGGGCATAAGGTAAGTGACTACATTAGTTATGTGAAATGGGATACTTCAGTGGAAGAATATTTCTCTTGAGATGTCTGAGTTTAAAAATATCATTAATACCCTTCAAAAGGTTCCTGAAAACACCCAAATCGATCAAATAAACTCTAGGGATGAATTCATGTGGAATAATTCCTTTGATGGTTCTTATTCAATTAAGACTGGTTATCAATTAATCTCGGGTGACATTCATAGTGAATTTGATTGGAGCAAGATTTGGCACAAGGAACTCACCCCAAAAATAAATCATTTTCATTGGTTGGTGCTGAATAAAATAATTATTACTATTGATAACCTTATCAAAAGAGGTTCCACTATGCCTAACATGTGTTGTCTCTGCAGGAAGGAGGATGAGAATATTCACCACCTTTTTCTTCATTTCTCTTATGCATTTAACTTGTGGGAACTCGTCTTTTCTAGATTTGATGTCTATTGACTTTTTTGGAAGATATTTTGTAAGATTTGGAGCAATGGAAACCCCCCTTCAAGCATTGTTTTCTTAGGAAAATTTTGAAGCTTGTCTTCCCTCATGCTATTTGGAAAATCTGGAATGCCAGGAAATCTATCATCTTCAATAATTGTAAGAATACCTGCAATAGATTGCTTAAAGAGATTGTTATTGAAATCAAAGAAAATGTCCTCAAATTCAAGCCTCCTAAAAAATATAACTTTACTAAAGATGAGGATAAATTTATGTTAAATTGGAATATTATCTTAGAATATTTCTAGGATAGAAGTCATTCCATTGACCGTTCCATCATCCAATGGATTCCTCCTCTAGTGAATTGGTTCAAGTTGAATTTTGATGGTGCCTCTAAAGGCAACCTGGGAGCTACTGGTGGGGGTGGAGTTATTAGAAATCACCTTGGCCATCCTATACTTACTTATGCTGGTCCTATGGGTATGTAGTCCAATCATTTTGCAGAGGCAATGACTGCACTTTGGGGCTTAAGAGTTCCTAAGGATTGTAACATTGCTAATCTAATTATTGAGGGAGATTCCTTAAATGTTATTCAATCATCTTAATGGTATTCACCCCCTAGTTGGACTATTAAGGAATTTTATCAGGGAGGCCACCAACATATGAAACACTTTCTCAAATTTTAAATTTTTTCACACCTATAGAGAAGGGAATAAGGTGGTTGAATCCTTTTCCAATTTTGGGGTCACTAGAAAGCACCTTGATCATTGACATGTCATTAGTGAAATCCCCAAAATCCCTAATGATATCATCATTTATGAAAAAAGGCAGTTGTACTACTGACTTAGACCTATAATTTGGGAGGCAACATGTGAAGTTATGGGGTTATGATGGCTTCACATGATTAACCATAACTCCTCCATGTTTTTTAATCAAGGAAACCAAATTTTTACTTTACCCCTTCGATTACAGAGCTGTTGTGAAGCGTTTCTAGTGCCATCAGAGAACTGTATGTGGTCTCTTATCAAACGTTTTTTCTTTCTTCCATGGGAGGTTCTTTGTGCAGAGGTGGAACCATTTGTGACCCGACATGGAAAAAAACAAGGAGCTCTGGAAGGCACTGAGTGTTGATGGCTTCATAAAATTCATGCAACAGATCAAAGGCCATGACAAACATATCTCTATTTCCTTTTGCAAAAAATAGAAAGAAAGGGTTGTCACTTACAAAGGTAAGGAGTATACCATCACCGAGAACCTTATTTCTTTATTACTAGTCTTGGCATGGTAGGTATCAAGTTCTATAGAAAAATTTTTGATAAAAGGGCTAAGGAATCGAAATTCATTGAAGGAACTGAATCCCTTCAAATTATAATATTTGGATTGGTATGCTCTTCAATCCCTACCCCTTATGACAATGTTACCACATGGTAGTGCGCTTATGTGACTCTTGAGGGTGTTTTACAACCCTTCCCCTTGCATCATCTTGTCATGTTAAACCATTTTATAGGAGCCCTAAAGTGAGCTTACCTTACTATATTCTCATGTCCCTTGAGAAATCCATTCAAGATGTTCACTCCCACCTGCGTGGCCTCCCTCTTCATCAAGGGATTTATTCTCCTTCTCCATCAATATTGCTACACCATTTTGGCTAACATCCCTACCCACCTCATTCCTCCCAATGAACCCCCTTTACAACGCAAGGTGAAGACCAATAATCTCATACCCCCTTCTACCCCTCCGACCAAATGTGTCCTCCAACAGATGAAAAAGGGAATGAACTTTTTGTTGCTGAAAGCCTACTTTCCTTTGGTCAAGCCTCTCATGAACAATGCTATCGACTCTGGTTTGATGGTTCAAGTTAAGAAGCATGAGAAAAGGATTAAGATCCTGAGAAAAGAGATAACTCAACTCAAGGAAGGCTCTAAGGGAAAATATCTTGACATTAATCCCATGCTTGAGGCCAAAATTGAAGAAATTTATAAGAAATAGGGTGCTTTGGAGGAGTCTCTTGGACATATTTTCAACAAACAAATTGATCACTTATCCATGCACAAAGCCTTCTTAGACTTCATTGAAGTTCAAGTTAAACAAATTTGCAATCCAACAACATTCCCCCTGGGTTATGGAAGGGTGGAAAAGAGAAGAAACATGTTACCTCCACCATTAATAAGAAAAACCCCACCCTACTCATTGCCCTTAATATTTTAAATGCTATGGAGGAGGTTAAAAAGTGTTTCAACAAGGTTCTCAAGTGATGGTTCTTTAGGTTTCTGCTTTGTTCTCTATTTTACTCGTTTCTTGCAGTTGTGTGGCTGCAGTGATGTTGTTGTGATGTTGTTTTTTTGTTCCATTCTAGCAAGATGTTTTTTGTCTTTGTTTTTATCTTCCTATTCTAGCTACTAGGCATTTTTCTCTGGGGTGTGGTCCCCACTTGTCACAAAACCATTGATGTTATTTTTTATACATGGTTTTTGAACATTCTCATGTATTTTGGGGTATTTCCAACGTCAAATAAGATGTATGTTGCCTTACTTAAGTTCACTTTTAACACACGTTTTTGAACCGTTTACCTAATTTCAAGCCTAACTATCTTGTGGCAATCTCTTCTTGAATTCTAATTTGTAATTGATTGTTCAAACTACCTCTTCATTTTTGATCTAGCACCTCTTGGCTTCCAAGTGTTATAGTGCACAACATAACCAACCTTCTATAAATTGATCACTTGTTCTCAAGAAAATGGTCGGAGATAATTTTGTGTATTCTTGCATTGTCGAGTTGCCACATTCTTGCTGGAAATTACATAGCTAAGCTCTGTTCACTTGTGCTATCTATTTTTCACCTACAATGTTGTCATGCTAGAATCAAGCTACCATTGCTCCAATGCCTTCTCACTGTTGCTTTACTTCATTCCTAATCCCTTGGAATCACATGAACACATGAGGGAGAAAAGATAATCTGAGGGGACAAAGAACAATACAAATGGACTTTTCATTACTCTATGCTTCCGGGTTGTAATTGATATTGATTTCCTCATTTCATCATATTGTTATTTCTGAATCGTACGCATACACTTTCATACAAATAGAGTAGAAAAGAAAGCATTTTAATTATAGAAATCATTCAATAGTTACAGTAAATCAATTTAGATAGGAAATCCTCCATAGAAGTATTCTTCACTTGTCGAGGAAGTTTCAAGGAAGAAAAGATTTTGAGAAGCTCTGATTTCTTCCCCTGCTTCTGAGGCAAGGCAGAAGGTTAGATTTTCATTTATAGTTTAAAGTGAATATTTCATTATTTAAAACAGAATAGATTTCTTCTACACAAACAAACAACTATAGCCGGTTGTTTTTTTGTTTTAGGAATTATTAAATAGAGTAGAAGCTTGTATTTCCTCAAATTCTAGGAAAGAATAACAACATTTATTTTATTAGAGTAGTTGAATTTGTATTGTTTTACTACATTTATATCTTGAAAAATACCAAAAACATAGAATAGTTTCAATTCAACTAGATTATTTGATATTTTCTTAATTAGATTAGATCTTTTCAATACATTACCATCAACAGTCTCGAGAAAGAACATACATATGGAAGTGATCCATGGGTACCACAACTAAAGGGTCTCTAGTTACTCATAGATATATATATGGGACTCCGTATTCTTATCCTTAGAACGTTGGCTTGATACACCAAGAAGATTCAACAGTTAAACATCCTAAACATCGCGGCTGATAAGGCCTACGAGTTCTAGAATGCTCCTGCCAATAGGGTTTAGAATACTCACATGACCATACAAGGAACCCAATAGCCAAGAACATACGGTAGCAGTCCTAGAGTCCCCATAACCAAACGTGCCTGAATTACTCACTGATATTGACACAAGTCTGTGCACATTGGTTTTCCACACATCACCATTACCACCCAACATCATATCACAATTGAACGTTATGAATAAGGAAGATCACCAATCCCTCACATTTTGGAATACTTCCACCAACTGGATTTGATTTCATAAAGCTAAGCCTCTCTCACTCGGTCCATGACCCCGTTTGGACATATTTACGAGGCTCCCATTGGTTTCCCACGAATTCTACAACTAGTGAAAAGGATATCCGTGGAGCTTGATATTGAATGGAATCTATGTGTAGCTATCCTTTTAGATCCATCTATCAAATGAGCTCAGATTAGAAGGTCTTTCTTTGCGCTTGACAAGCAGATCTCGTTATTATGCATCAAAGACATTATTTTTCCTTGACAACTTGTCCATACCATTTACACACACTTTCCAAATTTCACTATCATTTAGCCATCCACATTTCCACATTGGGTACCTCATAACAACCTTAAGGATTCGAGTATGGTTAAAGGTCACATGTTTATTTTATTCTGTACAAATTGGTCAACCCGACGTGAAGAGCTTGTCTCTTTTAATTTTTATCTTCTTTCATCCATATTCTCCTTCTCCCATTATTCTGTGGGTATTTATATACCCTCTGAAATATGTCAGGACAGGAACACGGCCGACCCATTTTGGGTCTGGAAGCGTATTACTACCAAATGGGTAGGAAACAATAGTCACCCTTGCTATATGCATGGGTGGACAACTAGTCACTTAATTTCCTTGTGTCTCAAACTCCTCCTCCTCAAGGGACAAACAATGGCTCCCCGGTTAGGATTGAAGAAATTGATCAACTTACACATACACAACAACCTGAACTTTCAAGCTCTAATAATATGACCTCCACTGGAGAGTCATTCACTTCTCCTTAGGTTTTGTTCAAACCATAGATTAGTATTTAGTCTAATCAACTCCAACTATTAAACAAGGAGTATTTATCACATTATGCCAAAAGAGAGAAAAAATTCCAAAACATGAATCAACCTTTATAGAAGGTGCAAGGACATGTATATGTCTTACTTCAGAACAACACGTCCACCCCTCCTATAGCAGAAAACATTTCTAATGAGGGGTGGAAAAAAAAACACTTTATAGTAGGATATTACATGCCTTTACAACCCAACAAGGTTCAACAATGCACGCTAAAACAAAACACCATGCCATCATCAAATGATGTCATCTTGGCATTGGTGGACAAGGTTAAAGAATTGGAACTTTCTCAAGCTACTCATGCTTCCTATTAATGGCAAGGAAATATTCCCCATCATCTGTAGAGCTATGGCCAAGCACCTACTATACCAAATCCTTTGGTTTACACAGGTGCTCCTATCCCCAGGGATTTTCTCACTAGGTCAGGCACATTGGGTATGCCCCCTCATGCTACGTAAAGATACCCTCAACAGGTACCAGCTACAATTGCATTCTCAAACTCCATCCCAACTAGAAATGTAATGTTTACTGGATTTGTGGCTCCAAATCTATACCAAAGTAATTTCCCCCCATACATACACATGTATTCCAAATCGTCGCAATGGGACATATAGAATTTTCCTGGTCTAAATGGTCAGCCACAGGGGGTGCCTTATGCCTCCACAAACATTTATGCTACACCATATCAACAACCCATTCCACCTCCACCTCTCTAATAGGGGCCATCCATGGTCGAGTCTTACGTGGTAGGGACCTACTCTGAATATTTTAAAGAGCCCCTCGACTTCACCATACAGAATGTTATGCTCCCAAGACCTCTACCAGATCTCCCTAAATTCAAAGGGGAGGGGGATCCAAATGCTCACATCAAGGCATATGCAACCACCATTTGAGAGCTTCTCCCATGGGATGAATTCATTGCAAAGATATTCCCTAAGAATTTAGAATGTATTGATCTCAATTGGTATTATAGAATACCTTAGGCTTCGATACATTATTTTAAACAACTCGTGTATGAATTCATCAAGGCTTTTGTTATGAAAAAACTATTAAGGATATGAATCAGATATTTCTTGCATATAAAACAAGAGCACAATGAGTCTATTGTGCATTCCATCTATAGATGGTGGTAGGTCCTCTACTCTTCTGCAAGCGCTCCCAACATGGATCATACGGAGCTCTGTGATTTATTTCTCCACTCTTTTAACTAGGAAATGAAGGAATAATTCTATAAATTCCCACTAAAGAGCTACAAAGAGGTGGTAGAAGGTTCTCTCATATAGATCAAGTAGCAATAGATAGTGGTCAAAATACCTACGACTCAAACTGTAGTCACAAAATCACACGTTTACTATTACATTTATACTGCCAGGTATGTTAATTTTCATATGGATCTTGCACAATAAAAGTATTCACTAGCGACCTATTTCTAGGTTCTTTGTGGTTAGTGTGTCAGTCACCCTGGTTGTTTGTCTAGTTCAGTCGTCAGTTGTCTGTGTAGTTTTGGCCATCTTTTAGATTGTCTCAAATGTCGTAGTCAGTTCAGTTGTCATCTTTAAGTCTACATCTAGGTGCCTAGGTTACACTTGGGCACCCCAGTCCATGATTTTAAGTGCCCGTGTCATTGTAATTTTTGGTCTTAATTTCTTTATTCGAGGTCGGTCCTAATGGTCACCCTGTTTTTTCCCCTAGGTCATAGTTCGGTAGTTTCAGGTCACTAGTATCAAAATTTGAGCAAGAGATCCCTATATAAACAAAACATACTAATTACATTAGAGGAAAACATCACACACATCAAGGGAAACTATCTAATAAGGAAAAGGACTACATCTGGGCTTCTTCTACATCTGCATCACATCTACATCACATAAACACAAGGGAAAATGGTTATATTCTTTCCAATCTATCCATTATTTTGCATTTTACATCTAGTTGTCACCCCTTATTATCACATCATTGGTGCTAGGGCATCCTAGGCACAAAATTACACACACACACACCAAAACTACATCAAGGTGCATAATGTAGTGAAAAACTCAACATTAATTCCACTAGTTTGGTGGTTGAGGATAGTACAACCCCACTAACCTTTTGTTTTGTAGGTCATTATTTAGTTCATCCAGTGAATCTAGTGCGATAGACATGTAGGGTTTCAGATTTCCTTCTGACACTGTTGAACACAAATCCTGAGATTTTTCATAGTTCTCATTGCCTAGAATCCAAACCATGGCACCCTGGGGTTCTCCAGTATACTCCAAGGTGCCTCAAGATAGAAAAACAATCATGTTTTTCCCTTCCTGAAGTCATTAAGTCATATCTTTCCCAATCTGCTACTGTCTCGTGAATAGTAAGGTAAGCTATTTATAGGTTAGTAACATATCCCTCTCATTTCTATTATTTCAATCAATTCAAATACAAAGGTAAAATATTTAGATCTAGCACTTCAATATATCACTTAGTTTATTTTTAGATCAACTCATAAAATAGTTAAAAACTCTATTTTTAGTTAATCATTTTGGTGAACCCATCATTTCTATCATTGTTTATTTTTTATTATATTTTATTATCATAGCTATTATTTTATTATCATGTCACATTTTAGTGTTAACCCTATTTATGATGAGGCTACCATCTTTGAACTTACCACTTTATATAGTACTCCTATAAGCTTACCCAATGCCACTCAATAACTCCTCTTGGAAGGTCAAAAACATGTTCATACCAATCTTGTTGACTCTCCAATCAGCATATGCCTTGTTGATGACCATGTTATGGTTACTCATTGTACGCCATGCCATCCAGTGGCCTATGATCCTTCCTATTCTTCTTCTGATATACCACCGGATTTTTTAGATCCTTTAATCATTGATTATCTGTTAGGCATTGATTCCCAACCCGTTCTGCCTTCTATCTCTCCTCCGGCCACTCCTATCCCTACTCCCATGTCTCCTACCACTTCTCATTGTGTTTCCCCAAAATCCCATTCTATTTCATTGAAATGTTCTTATTACCTTGATGATCCTCTTGATATCCATATTACTTTGTCTCTCATTCCTACGAAGTCTCTTTCTTTTTACAATATTGAGAGTGCCTCCCCTCTTCCATCCTCTTCTTCTCCTGATATTTCTTCTACCATAGTGCGTGAGTCCCCGCCTATTGTTGTTTCTTCTCATTCTATTCTTACCTTATCTACGGTTCCTTCTTCGACTTCACCCACACCACAGGTTACTTCTGGTACTTTCAGTAACACTTCCCCTTCATCATCTCATGTGGCTCCTTTGACACACACTCCCCATGCATATTTAACTTCAAATCCTCCTATCTCACCTCTATATATACCCATGATCACACACAATGGCAAGCTTTAACCTATTAATAAAATTTTTCCATCTTCTTCTATTCCATCACAAGACATCCTCTCCCTCATGCATGTTGTAGGACAACTTTAGTCTCAAGTTCACTCTCTCACCTTAGAAAGTAGGGCTTATTATGCATATATAGATAACAATTCCTTGCATGGTAATTGTGTTCCCAAATAAATCCATAACTCATCCTTTCCTAAGGATTTCACCATGCCCACATTTACATGCTTCGATGGTACCGGCGACCCTTATACTTATATTGCACATTATCACACTCTTCTGGCCTCTTATTCCAATGATCGACTATTACTTAAGGATTTTCAGTTTAGTCTAGTTGACGATGCACTTCAATGGTATATGCATCTTCCTTTTGGTTCTATTATCACTTTCTATGACATGGAGGATGACTTCCTTCGTAGGTTTATTATCAATAATAGTCCTAGGGTCACATACGATCATATTCCCACCCTCCATCTGGGCTCTTCTAAACCTATTCAGGATTACATCTTACGCTTTAATACATGCATACATCAACGTATATTTCATTCTAGTGCCTTGGAATTGAAGTTTCTCTTTTTTTGTGGTCTTATTCCTCCTCTAAAGCAACACCTACAATATGATACTTGTGAGTCCTTTATACTTTTGTGTTATAAGGTTATTGATCTAGAACAGGATATTCTTGCTTCTTCTCTAACAGATCCTTCCCACATTTGTCTAATTACTAAGCCCTCTACTCTTCCACCTACACCTCTAGTTGTACACCCTCATCAACCTCCACCCTTAGCTAAAAATCAAACAAACCATGCTACTCCTACTCCACTTCCTACCAAAAATCCAAAACAACCCTCATCTCATCCCAAAGTGTTAAGGAAATAGCCTTAGTCTCCTCGTACATCTCCTACACATGTCTTACCACCTCTCTGACCAATCACTACTACTACTTCACCTCAGTACCATGAGCCTCTGTGTTTTTCACCTAATGCTTGACCTCATGATGTCTTACGTGTATTACTTAATGAGAAATTAATTCGGATTCCTTCTAATCACCACCACCCTCTACATTGTTTATAATGCCAACATGATCAATATTACTGTAATTACCACCATATTAGTTGTCATCATGACAATTATTGTCTTGTTTTATGGGAGAGGTTACAAAATTTAGATGACACTGGTGTCATATCTTTTGCATCTTGTGATAAATCATTATCTCCTTCACCATGACAGCGCAGACATACACCCCATGAGTCTTCTATGCCTGGTACCCAGTTTGTTTATCAATCACCACACCATCGCATACTCACTATTCACCACCTCCATTACTTCCACCTCCAAATTCAATTACATCCACGTCTCACTCACATTATCCATCACATCCATCCCATGGGTTTCCACTCATTCTTTATATATCCCATGGTCACTCCATATGACACACACATTTGGTCCATACACTCATGCTCCATCCATTTCATATACATCCACCTTCACCCATCATCTTGGTCATTGGTAGGTGATCATTATGACCTTACCCTCCGATGACACACTTGTGCTCTTATGGTTCTTACATGACTGTTGAGGGATTAGTTTTAAGAAACTTTCACCACACACTCCATCATTCAACTAGCGACACCTCAATCATTTCCCGATCATGCAATCTTGCTTATGTGGCTCATCCTTGACTATTGAGGGGTCTTATCATATGAGACTATTCATCCATACACTAGAGGACATCATTAATCCCACCCCTCCTATTTTTATCACTTTATCATATTACCATTATATTACATTTTCACATCTTCATTATTCCACACTCATCTATTTTCACATTTATGTTATTATAACCATTACTTGGTTGGATATTTTTTCAGACCAAAATATGAGATTCAACCACAGTACATGGGATTAAATCCCTCCTCAAAGACAGGTGAGGCTACCTGTTTATTACTAATCTAAAACACAACAGAAATAATATATACAATATCCACACTATTCTAACCATTGGGGTTGGGATACAATCCCAAAATCCATATCAACACGAAATGGAGATATTACAACTTTAGAAATGAAATGGATTAGAAAGGAAACTTATTATAGACAAAACAAAGTGGAAAGGGAATGAGAGGAACGTATTTTCTTTCAAGCAAACACAGATCAAGAAATACTTATACGAGTTTTAGATAATGAGTGTAATATTTTGAAATGATTAAAATGATCAAGAATACTAAACAAAGAATAGCTCAAGATTTTGGACGTAAGAACAATCTCTCAAGATAGATGAATCCCACAACACAAAGTTTGTAAAATAACACCTGTTTCTATTCTTCAATGATTAAAAAGAAAATACAAAGTTTTTCTTCTTCTACACAATAGCTCTTAATATTCAAAAAATTCTCTCCCTTAGAACACATAAGCATCCCTTATTTATAATAGAGAGAGAAGATAGAAAATATGATATATCCTAGAAAATAGTCTTTTAATGAGAGTCCTATTTTTCTTGACTCTCACGCAGGAGAACAAGTCAAAATTTGCTTCCTATGTGACGAAACGAAAATGAAAAAGACATGACAATTTCTTGATAGAAATGACATGAAACATTATGTTTATTCTGCTTCGTCATCCTTGTCTTCTTCCAGCGAAGCCTGCTTGTCTCAAAATTCTTGGAACTTCCAGATTATGCTCTACATCTCATCTTCATCTGGCACACTAGAATAATCACTTAGGACCTCACAAGTTTCCTGAGTGTCACTTGCATTACCAGGGAGTTTCTTCAATTTCTTATTGAGTTTCCTTAGTGATTCCAAAACATTCTCGATCCTTATGAACTTATCGATGGCTGATCAGATCGAAGATGGAAGTTGGTTCATGCTGAATTAATTCCTAAATTTTCTTATAGAGTTCGTCAACAAGTAGAATCTCTGAGCTTTCACCTAACACCTTGGCAAATATCCTGGACAACTCCTCTTCTATGTCATTGGTGGCATCAACCAACTGATCTCTAGATTCCCTCAACTTGCTGCAAGCTTCACTGAGAATCTTTATCCTGAATCTGATGGCTTTGGCTAGCTAGAAATGCTTATCCCCATGTGGAATGATTCCTTCTTCCATTAAGATCTGGGATGGAACCTGTTTCAGTGCATTGAGAGCTTCCAAAGTTAATTCAAGGTTCCTGACTTCCTGTGAAAATTCATCATCCATCTTGTCACCATCTTTCTTTATTTCCTCCAAGGATTTATAAACCTCCACTGTGTCATCTATGACCTCTCTTCCTTGTAGGAGTAGCCTCTTTATCCATTCTTCAACTGTTCTCCCCTTCTCATTGATCTTTTCAATCATAGGCACCGATGAGAAATCAAACCTAATAGGAGTAGGGGTAGAAGATGATGGTGTTGACTGAGAAGGCTTTGAAAGCTTGAGTAATACCTCTGTCAACTGTTCAAATTTTTCCTTTAGCTCATCCCTACTTACCTTTGTTTCTTTCAGCTTTTGGCAAAGCACGTTCATGGCATCCTGTGCATCCTGTTGTGCTCCTTCTATTGTTACTTTTCCCAGATCAACCCTTGTAATCTGATAATCAGTCACTACTATATCCTCCTTTGTTTTGTCAGGCGGGGAGTGGAAATATTCTACAAACTTATGCCCTGAGGCATCCACTGAAACTCTTGAAACCATTTTGGGTTTCTTGGTAGATTTGGCAGGAGAAGCCTTGAGTGAACTGAAATCAAAGGCTGGTAGGGGAACTACCACCTTCCTCTTCCTCAGAGTCTGATCAACCAACCATTGAGGTATAATGGAAGAAGTTTATCCTATTGGAATTTTTATGGTTGTATATGTAGGTGGAGGAAGATTTACTTGTGGAGTCGTGATGACTGCAAGTGTGGTGACTATGGGAATAGATTTAGGGAATGAAGGTGCAGAAGGAGGAGGCATTTCTATGGCCATCGTAGGTCCAGCAGAGAGAGGTGAGAGATCAGAGAAAATGCTGGCCATGGCTGATGAGAGTGGCATCGAAATATGAGATGAGGAAGATTGGGAGAGAGGAGGTAAAGACTCTAAAGCCAAAGCTTGAGAAGCAAGAGAAAGACTTACTTCCGATGAGCAATCAACAAAAGGAGAAACAAGAGGTTGACTAACCTCGATTTCTAAAAGAATTTCTCCTTGTTCTGGTGGAGGAGGTGAATCCAAGATCTCAGTTGTTTGTGTAGGAGTAGCAGATGATTCGGCCCCTTGCTTTTCTCCTTTTCTGACAAACTTAAACTTTATTTGCCTCTTGGTAGGGATTTTATCCTTTTCCTTCTCTCCCTTGGAGGGTCCCACTTCTAAAGTAGTTATTTTTGAAAAGCTCTTTTCCTTATAACTCATTCCCCAGGAAATGAGCCATGCCTTAGTGCGGACAAGAGTCTGAGTAGCTCTTTCAGTGATAGAAGCTTTTTCAGCAACAGACCAATCAATGGCTGGGAATCCAAGTTGGTCTCCATCTGACTGTTCATACCTAGGTTCCAGAACACTTTCATTGTCCATGGTGCCTTCAGGGATATCAGCTAGATCTAACATCTGAATTTCTTCAAGTGTCAGTCTATTGTTGTCTTTTCTTCAGATGGAAACTTCATCACGAAGATCAACCCAGATATCTTCCATAGTGGGCACATGTAGGTACAAGGTTCCATATGACTTGAGGACTCCTCAGATGTCGAATCCCTCCCTCATCTTCATGTGCTTCTTAAATTTATCCTGAATTTTGTGCACCATGTTCTTGGCCTTAACCATGGTAGAACATGTATACCTTCCAATGGAAATGGGGAAGGAGACAGTGGCTTTGTGCCTGCTTTGTTGGAATTTGTGAAAATCCAAAAACTTGTCTAACCAACTCCATAAGGATCAGTTTGTCACCTGGGAACCTGGGAAAATGGAAAGGATTACCGTGGAACCTTACCACCCAAAGATAAGTAAACTTCTTGAATTGCAAGAAGATGCAACCCCATTTTGACACTTCTGTCCATGCTTCATCGGAAACCCTTCTCTTCCTCAGATCAGGATCCAGTCTGCAAATGTTTTCATAGAAGAAGGCATCATTCACTCTTCTAAATTGGTCTTCAGACCCTTTTATTGTCAGTTGTGGGAAGTACCGATATATGTGTTCCATTGCTTGGTTTCCCTTTGCATCCAACCCTGGATAGTTTCTCATGCCTGCTGCCGCATAGGTGACGTATGACATCATATAGAACTTTCCAGTAGACAAGACCATTTTCATTTGGGAGTCTATCTCATTACTTATTAGGCTACCCCAATCAATCCCTTGGTCATTTTTCTTTATGACGACCATGAACTGGTACATCCACCCTTGGAATTATTTTGAATCTGGGAGTCCAAATAACCAGCTCAGCAGGGTGATGATATCACTGACTTCAAGAATAAAATCACTTCTAGGGACCGACTTAGGAAACCTAGAAACAACTGGCTTAGCCTTGATCAAGAACTTCTTATTTACATGCTTGATGCAGTCTTCCTGATCTTTGTCCCAGGCCTTTTGTGCTGATTTAAAGTCTAAATCAACATATTCCGTAAAGTTGGGAAACTTTAGGAGTTGATCAAAATAATCTCCGTCCAATTTCACTATAGACTCCCCTACTTGATTTCTTACTGAGCGGGAGGCTGAGTCATAGTGGGAAGTGCAAGCCAGGATGAATTCAGGGCATTGAGCTGATATTGGAAATCCTGCTGCGAGAGGGAGACCACTGCCGGCTATTGACTTCATCCATGAATTTTGAGAAGAATCCTCAATTCTTTTCCATAAGTCTTCCATATCTATATTACCGAGCTCTATATCTCGGATGTCATAATTGCAACTTACATAAGAAGAAGACTCCATCTTCTGATACTTATACTTCATCTTTCCTAACTTGTCTGACTTATCCTTAGATGGGCTAGGTTCTGACATGAGGATTCTTGAAAATGCCTTGATGACTTCTGGAAGAGTAGTCAGGTGTGAAATCTTGTTGGACAAGTGCACAGACCCGATACACCGTTCAGGTTTTGAAACTTGCAAAACACCTTCAAAAACTTGACAAACTTGATTGTATGTCAGAAATTAGGATGTGTCAAACACCAATGGAAACCTGAAATAATGGTAGAGTTTTGAGGATGTCAGACACTTTAAGAAACCCAAAACACTGGTGCAGTGTATGTCAAAAATTAGGGCATGCGGCACATCGACAAAAACCTGACACAAGGCAGAAGTGAGATGATGTCGAGCAGGTAGAAATACCTGACACACTGTGGAACTCAGAGGATGTTGAACACCTGTCAAGACCTGACACAAGGCAAAGAAAGAAAGATGTCGAGAAGCTAGCAAAACCCGAAACAAGGTGGAAACTGGATGATGTCGAGCACCCTGCAAAACCTGAAACAAGGATATCGGGTCTCTGTCCTGTCAGAACATGAAAAATTTCCCACTTTTTTCACTCATTGGTTTTTAGATTCTTTTGAAATCTACAACTTATGTAAATATAAGTAAATAACCAAGGAGTGGATTTCAAACAAAAACCCTACTGGGAAAAGGACAGAAAGGGAAAAAGACCCAAAACCCTAAAACAGAATTGGAAGAGGAAAAGAAAAGGAAGCCAAACAAAAACCTCAAAAATAAACCCAAAAATCTTCAAAACGAAAAGAGGAGAAGAATACCTTCAACAAGATCGAAAAATGATCAAGAATGGATGGTGAAATTGACTGGGAAGCTCAATCGAGTCTGGAGGTGGAAGAAGCATGCACAAAAATCCAATGCATCAAAAACATACCAGGTAACAAATGACGTGGAAAACCACCTATTTATAAAACCCTAACATTAATTACACCTCATTTGACGCGTGTGCCAACTACCAGACAACTGGACATTAATGACATGTCATCATGCGTGGAGTGTCCGAAAACCTGACACAAAGGGTTTGGTTTAATTCAGGTTTCGGGTTTTGGAAAACATGAAGCATGATGCATGAGATGTTGAGATGCTTCTAAGTCCCGAAATCCCAACACAAAGGCTTCATTCAGGTTTCAGGTTTTGGGAATCACACGACATGAAACATGCATTGGATAAAGCATGTTCTGATGCTTGAGGGTTTTGAATACTTGACACACTACCAAGACAATCAGGTTTTAGGTTTCGACGAACATGAGACATGTAACATGCAAGAAACATGCTTTCATACAATGAAAACCCAAAACCCAAAAATCTCCTTCAAAGGGGAATTTTAAGAGATATGTCCAAAAAATTTCTATGGTTATCTCATTTTTAGCTGGAATCACTAAAACGAGATAACAACTGGCTCCAGTTGGGGACTTTCTTTGAGACATCAAAGGAAGAGAACTCAGAATCAAAAAGCTTTATCCATTGGGCTACGGAGTCAGAAGAAGAAAAACCAAAAACAAACAAAGAAAGAAAGAAAGAAAAAAGCAAACACACAACAGGAAATAAATTATAATACAATGCAAGAGAGCATCTTGCATTACTGATGGAACAACTTCAGATGTTGACCACTGAAAGGTAGAGGGAGAAACTCTCCATCAAGATATGATAGACAGAAGCTATTTTCACCATTCAGCTGATGGATTTTGAAAGGACCTTTCCATAAAGAGTCGAACTTGCCATGCATCCCTTTCTGTTCCCTTCTCTTATCCCAGAGAAGTACTAGATCTCCAATCTGGAAATCACGTTGCTTTGATTTTTTGTCAAATATATTTTTGAATTTTCTCTGATGATCTGCAATGTGATCCACCACCTTGCTCCATTTTTCTTCTAGCATGGCTAGGTACATTATCCTTTTCTCAATAGAACTTTGAAAAGTTTCATCCTCAATTGCTTTAGCCAACCATAAGGCTGGCAATTCTACAGAGATAGGAATATCAACATCAATTCCATACAACACCTAGAATGGGGACATTCCAATAGCTCACTTAGGAGTAATCTGATCTGCCCATAATGCATCATACAATGCTTTGTGCCATGTCCTCTGATTCTCATCAACCATCTTTCTGATTATGGTCACTAGGTTCTTATTGCTTGATTCAGCCTGACCATTGCCTTGGGGGTAATAATCAGATGAATGAGCCAATGTGATCCCAAATCCATAACAAAATTCAGTCAACTCATGTGATGAGAAATTGGAAGCATTGTTCAGCAACAATGTTGTGAGGAATGCCGAATCTAACAATTATATTCTCCTTGAGAAAATTACACACAGCTTCGGAGGTTGCCTGCTTGATTGGCATGCAGCTTCCACCCACTTGGTGAAATGGTATATGGTAGTGAGGACATAATTATGACCAGCACTAGAGGCAGGATTCAGTACTCCAATGAAATCAATTCCCCATTGGTGAAAAGGTTCTTCAATTACCACAGGCTTCAAGGGAAGAGCTGCCAGCTTAGGGCGGCCAGCGAAATGTTGACAAGCTTCACACTTAGCCACCCATTCTGCTGAATCTTAAAAGAGAGTAGGCCAATAGTACCTGGCCCATAATATTTTGCAAGCCATCATGGAGGAAGATAAATTTCCTCTACATGTTAGATTGTGAAAGGATTCTAGCAACCTTATCTGCTGAGACTTATCAACACAACGCAGGAATACACCATCAATGCCCTTCTTGTATATACCATTATCCCATAGAACGTATCTTGCAGACCTTAATTTAACTGTCCTCTTTTATTTTTGGCTCAAATGTGGGGGAAATTCACCATAAGTTAAAAATAAAGTGATGTCTGCATACCATTCATCGGTTGTGCTTACAAAAAGCACCATGGGAAATTCTGAAGAAGTATCTTTAGTTTCTTCACATTCTGTCTCAGACTTGTTTTCTGCAATCAATTGGCACAAACCTCTTCCTCGCACAAACTTGGTAGGTCTGATGTCCAAGTCATATTCTTGGACTTTAGCTATCTAGTTACCCCGTTGACTACCCAACTCTTGTTGAGTCAAAATGGACTTAACTGTAGTATCAGGAACGAGAACGAGAGTGTGAGAACTCAACACATAGTACCTGAAATGCTTCACTACTCTCACCACTACATAAGCATGCTTTTTAATTTGAGACATTTTCAATTCATGTTCCTTTAGTGGGAAACTAATGAAAGTAATGGGAGCTTAGATTCCTTTTTCATTCTCCTACATCAGGATGGCTGATACTGTATGTGCGGAAGCGTAGCTGTACATGATGAAATCCTTCTTGAAGTCTGGGCATACCAGAATAAGAGCTTGAGCAATTTCTCTTTTGACTTCTTCAAAAGCAAGCTTCCCTTCAGTGCTCCATCAAAATGGAGTTTTACCTTTCATCATCCCAAGGATATCCTTGGTTTTATCAGCAAAATCAGGTACAAATCTTCTTAGGAAATTGACCTTTCTGAAAAAGGAATGCACCCCAGTTTTGCTTGTAGGTAGGGTAAGGCTTTGGATGGCCCTCACCCATTCTCGGTCGATCTTGGTTCCTTCTTTAGTCATGATATGACCCAACAACTTTCCTTCTGTTACTCCAAACATGGAATTTTTAGGATTTAATGAAATCCCATGACGCTGCACCTTAAGAGTACCTGCTCCAGGTGATCATAATGATCCCTTCACTTATTAGAGAAGATCGTCAAGTCATCAAAATATACAACTATGACCTTTCCCATCAAATCTCCAAAACCTAGATCCATAACTCTTTGAAACATGGCTCTGGCATTAATCAAACCAAAAGGCATCCTTCTGTAAGAAAAGGTCCCCCATGGGGTGGTGAATGTTGTTTTATGTTGATCCTCAGTAGGCTACCTCGACCTGATTATACCCCGAAAATCTGTCAAGCATGGATAACATTTTTGACCCAGTGACAGTCTGTAATACTTGGTCCATGATAGGCAATGGGTAATTGTCTTTCAATGAAGACTGATTAAGGTTCTGGAAGTCAACACAAATCCGGATCTCACCATTCTTCTTTCTGACTGGGAAAATGTTAGCAACCCAGGTGGAATGATGGATTGGAAAGATAATCCTTGCATCTAACATCTTTTGAATTTCTGCAAGGATAGTCCCTGAGATCTTTGGGTTGTAATGCCTTTGCTTCTTCCTGTAGGGTTTAACCTCAGGCTTCAAAGGGATGCTATGTTGCACATCCTTGGGCTTGAAAGACTTCAGATCCGCATATGACCATGCTAGCACGTCCATATATCTCTTCAGGAGTGAAGTGAATCTTTCTTTCTCCTCATCAGAGAACAACATTTCCTATGTTTACCATCCATGGTTGGTCAGAAGAGCCCAGATTAACTTGATCTACCTCTGATGAGGAAGCACCTTCAGCTTTCCTTTTATCCTGAATGAAATGGTCATGCTTGTCAAACAGACCTTCTAGAGAAACTAAGTTTTTCGGAATCTTATTGCCTTTGAGCTAGATGAATTCACCATCAATCTCTTGGTATGAATTTGAGATGGACTCACATAAAGCTGATTCTGATCCTTCAAAATAAATTTTGCTAAAATTATCAACTTTTTCAAGAAAAGACAATAACTGTTGATCATTATTAAACACTTTCCAATATGCTTTAGGCATTATCTAGAACACTTGGACGATACACAATCTCAATGGTATACATGTCCTATTTGAACTTTGGGTGAGGAAGGAGAAGAGATGCAGACACGGCTAAAGAATCAGCTTTATCATTGTGATCTCTCAAAAACCTTAATGGAAAAAACATCAAAGCATTCTATGTTGTCCCACACCTTGTTCCTGTAATGCCTTAGGTGATCATTTTTTACCTGATAGATCCCCCCTTGATTTACAATCAACTCGGCATCTCCTTGCACTTTGAGATTTCAGGATTCCTTTTTGTCCTTGCCATTTCTAATCCTAATAAAAAAGCTTCGTATTCAGCCATGTTATTAGTATTGTCAAACTGCAACTTGAAAGTGAAGGGAAAAATCTTGAAATCTGGAGATATAAGAACCACACCAGCGCCTGACCCAGTAGTTGAACAAGGAATCGAACTCAAGGGTCCAAACAACATTAGGATCTTCTTCCTTGACTTCTACAGAAGGCACCTTACAGATGTCATGAAATAATTACCCAAGCCTGCATCTTTGAAGAGAATTTGAGCCTTGGGATCATCTGATTTAGTGACCAGGTACTTCACCTGTGCTTTGGGGTGGAGGACACGAGGAAATCCATTTACTGGAATTTTATCTTGGTCTAGTCCATATTGATTTCTCCTCCAACATCTTTGCAAAAACCTCTTCCTAAGAGAATACCATAAGCAGCTGGGATATCAGCAACCAGGATAGTCATTTTTACTCTCTTTTCAGGGAAGGCAACAAATGTAAATTGTGCATCCTTGATTTGGCCAATCAATGGGACTTGTTTATTTTCCATGGAATAACACCACCCATAAGATTTAGTCAAGGTAAGTCTAAGGGAATGGGTTACTTTTGTGGGCAATACATTATCAGAGGCTCCTGAGTCAATTATGTTTGTTGAGTTTAAAACCATTTATAAGTAAGGATGAAATAAAATGGTTCAATCATTTCTTGAAGAAGCAGCAGAGGTCATATTACTCTGAGGTAAAGGCTGAGTGGGACTAGGAAAAATGCCTTTTGAAGATGAAGGGATAGTTAACCTTGATTCTAATGAACATTGGAAAGTTTCTCAAATTGCTCAGGATTTGACTGAAGGTATTCGACTTCCGACATTTGGATTTTAGTTTTCTTTGCATGATCAATAATGTCAAAAGTGGTATATGAAGGAATGATGGTGGGCTCAGTTCTAGTTACACTGGTATGAGTTGAGGTACTAGCCTTGGGGGTAGGAGAAAGAGAGTTAGAAGATGAATTTACCTTTTAGTTGTCTCCTTTTTAGTTTAACGCTGAGATACTGAGAGCCTCTTTTAGCCATAACCACGGGAGCTTCTTTACTTTTCTCCTTAGAGCCTTCAACCTAATTTCTGGGGTTCTGGGATTGAGATCGAGTGAAGACTACAAATGATTCACCATCATGCTCACATCTTCTTCTTCCTGTTTATTCCAAGTACCCAATGCTATTTGTCACAACTTCTTTAATCCTCTTTAGTTACTTCATCAACATATCCTGAATTCTTTAAAAGCTTCATGAGAATCTTGATCTTCTATATATCTTCAACTGATATCTTCCTCGATACCTATGAATAGTCTTCATTAGCATCAAACCCTTGCCCATTGCCTTTGGACATTCCTATGATTACTCATCATGGTGCTATTTAACCCATACATTATTACCATCCAAATATTCCCTCATAGGATATTCATGAGGTTATATCATGTCATAGGACAGTTAGGGAAATCAGGTTCAATCTCCACACCCAAGGCAGTAGGTTATGCTGCCATCCATCTGAACAACATTTCATTACATGGAATCTGAGTATCTAATACAATTCACAATTCTTCATTCCCTCAGGTTATCACCATGAATACTTTCTTGTTCTTGATAGTACAGGTAACCCTCATGCCCATCTCTTGGATAGGTGGGGAACTGTGGCTTCCTATTATAATGATGCAACATTACTTAAGGCCTTTCAATTATAGTTTTCGATGAGGAGTCAACAATGGTAACGGATCAGTCTCACCCCTTGGGTCCATTTGACAATTTAGATATGAAGATGCCTTCCTTACTAGCTTATAATAAAAAATGGCCCTAAGGTTACTTATGACCGATTAACTTCTCTACATCAGGGAGTCTGCAGACACCAATAGGATAGGACTTATTCTACGATTCAATCCGTATTCCCCCAAGCTTAGTTTTTTTGGTTGGATATTTTGTCAAGCCAAAATATGAGGTTCAACTGCAGTACATGGGATGAAATCCCTCCTCAAAGATAGGTGAGATAGCCTTGTTTATTACTAATCTAAAACACAATAGAAATAATATATACAATATCCACACTATTCTAACCATTGGGGTTGGGATACAATCCCAAAATCCATATCAACATGAATGGAGATACAACTTTAAATTAGGATTAGAAAGGAAACTATTATAGATGAAACAGAGTGGGAAGGGAATGAGAGGAACATATTTTATTTCAAGAAAACACAAGATCAAGAAATACTTATACGAGTTTTAGATAATGAGTGTAATATTTTGAAACAATTAAAATAATCAAGAACACTAAATAAATAATAGCTTAAGATTTTATACGTAAGAACAATATCTCAAGATAGATGAATCTGATAACAAAAAGTTTGCAAAATAACACCTGTTTCTATTCTTCAATGATTAAAAAGAAAATACAAAGTTTTTTCTTCTTCACAACAGCTCTTAGTATTCTAAAAAGTATCCCTCTTTTGAATGCACAAGCATCCCTTATTTATAATAGAGAGAGAAGAGAGAAAATAGGATAAATCCTAGAAAATAGTCATTTAACAAGAGTCCTATTTTTCTTGACTCTCACATAGGAGAAAAAGTCAAAATTGGCTTCCTATGTGACGAAATGAAAATGAAAAAGACAAGACAATTCCTTAATGGAAATGACATGAAACATTATGTTTAATTTTCTTCGTCATCCTTATCTTCTTCCAGCGAATCCTGATTGTCTTGAAATTCTTGGAACTTCCAGATTATGCTCTACATCTCATCTTCATCTGGCGCACTAGAATAATCACTTAGGACCTCGCAAGTTTCCTGAGTGTCACTTGCGTTACCAGGGAGTTTCTTCAATTTCTTATTGAGTTTCCTTAGTGATTCTAAAACATTTTCAATCCTTATGAACTTATCAATGGCTTTTAGATTGAAGATGGAAGTTGGTTCATGCTGAATTAATTCCTGAATTTTCTTTATAGAGATTCATCAGTAGGTAGAATCTTTGAGTATTTCAGCCAGCACCTTGGCAAGATCCTAGATAGCTCCTCTTCTATGTCATTAGTGGCATCAACCAACTGATCTCTAGATTCCCTCAACTTGCTGCAAGCTTCACTGATAATATTTATCCTAAATTTGATGGCTTTGGTTAGCTTGAAATGCTTATCCCCATGTGGAATAATTCCTTCTTCCATTAAGATACGGGATGGAACTTGTTTGAGTGCATTGAGAGCTTCCAAATTTAATTCAAGATTCCCGAATTCCTATGAAAATTCATCATCCATTTTGTCACCATCTTTCTTTATCTCCTCCAAGGATTTATAAACCTCCACTGTTTCATCTATGACCTCTCTTCCTTGTAGGAGTAGCCTCTTTATCCATTCTTTAACCATTCTCCCCTTCTCGTTGATCTTTTCAATCATAGGCACCGATGAGAAATCAAACCTTATAGGAGTAGGGGTAGAAGATGACGATGCTGAATGAGAAGGTTTTGAAAGCTTGAGTAATACCTCTGTCAACTATTCAACTTTCTCCTTTAGCTCATCCCTGCTTACCTTTGTTTCTTTTAGCTTTTGGCAAAGCACGTTCATGGCATCTTGTGTATCCTGTTGTGCTCCTTCTATTGTTACTTTTCCCAGATCAACCCTTGTAATCTGATAATCAGTCACTACTATATCCTCCTTCTTTTTTTTTCCCCCACAGGAGTGGAAATCTCTGCAAACTTATGCCCTGAGGAATCCACTAAAACTCTTGAAACCATTTTTGGGTTTCTTGGTATATTTGGTAGGAGAAGCCTTGAGTGAATGGAAATCGAAGGTTGGTAGGGGAACTACCACCTTCCTCTTCCTTGGGGTCTGATCAACTAACCATTGAGGTAAATGTGGAAGAAGTTTCTCCTATCATAGGTGTTATGGTTGTATCTATGGGTGGAGGAAGATTTACTTATGGAGTCACTGATGACTTGCAAGTGTAGTGACTATGGGGAATAGATTCAGGGAATGAAGGTGTGGAAGGAGGAGGCATTTCTATGGCCATTGTAGGTCCTAGTAGAGAGAGGTGAGAGATTGGAGAAAATGCTGGCCATGGCTGATGAGAGTGGCATAGAAATATGAGATGAGGAAGATTGGGAGAGAGGGGGTAAAGATTCTAAAGTCAAAGCTTGAGAAGTAAGAGAAAGGCTTACCTCTGATGAGCAATCAACAAAATGAGAAACAAGAGGTTGACTAACCTTGATTTCTGAAAGAATTTCTCCTTGTTCTGGCAGGAGGAGGTGAATCCAAGATATCAACTGTTTGTGTTGGAGTAGTAGATGATTTGGCTCCTTGCTTTTCTCCTTTTCTAAAAAAACTTAACTTTATTTGCCTTTTGGTAGGGATTTTATCCTTTTCCTTTTCTCCCTTAGGAGGGTCCCATTGCCTTCTAATGTAGTTTATTTTTGAAAAGTATCTTTTCCTTATAACTCATTCCCCAGGAAATGATCCATGCCTTAGTGCAGACAAGAGTCTGAGCATCTCTTTCAGTGATAGAAGCCTTTTCAGCAACAGACCAATCAATGGCTTGGTAATCCAAGTTGGTCTCCATCTGACTGTTTGTACCTAGGTTCCAAGACACTTTCATTGTCCATTGGTGCCTTCAGGGATATCAGCTAGATCTAACATCTGAATTTCTTCAAGTGTCAGTCTACTGTTGTCTTTTCTTCAGATGGAAACTTCATCACGAAGATCAACCCAGATATCTTCCATAGTGGGCACATGTAGGTACAAGGTTCCATATGACTTGAGGACTCCTCGGATGTTGAATCCCTCCCTCATCTTCATGTGCTTCTTCAATTTTTCTTGAAGTTCAACATGCACCACGTTCTTGGCCTTAACCATGTGAGAACATGTATACCTTCCAATGGAAATAGGGAAGGAGATAAGCGGCTTTGTGTCTGCTTTGTTGGAATTCATTGTGAAAATCCAACAATTGTCTGACCAACTCCATAGAGGATCAGTTTGTCACCTGGGAACCTGGGAAAATGGAAAGGATTACCGTGGAACCTTACCAACCCAAAGATAGGTAAACTTCTTGAATTGGAAGAAGATGCAACCCCATTTTGACACTTCTGTCCATGCTTCATTGGAAACCCTTCTTTTCCTCAGATCAGGATCCAGTTTTACAAATGTTTTCATAGAAGAAGGCATCATTCACTCTTCTAAATTGGTCTTTAGACCCTTTTATTGTTAGCTGTGGGAAGTACCGATATATGTGTTCCATTTCTCTAGTTTCCCTTTACATCCATCCCTGGATAGTTTCTCATGTCTGCTGCCACATAGGTGACGTATGACATCATATAGAACTTGTCGGTAGACAAGACCATTTTCATTTGGGAGTCTATCTCATTACTTATTAGGCTACCCCAATCAATCCCTTGGTCATTTTTCTTTATGAATGACCATGAACTGGTACATCCACCCTTGGAATTATTTTGAATCTGGGAGTCCAAATAACCAGCTCAACAAGGTGATGATATCACTGACTTCAAGAATAAAATCACTTCTAGGGACTGACTTAGGAAACCTAGAAACAACTGGCTTAGCCTTGATCAAGAATTTTTTATTTACGTGCTTGATGCAGTCTTCCTAATCTTTGTCCCAAGCCTTTTGTGCTGATTTAAAATCTAAATCAACATATTCCGTAAAGTTGGGCAAACTTCTGGAGTTGATCAAAATAATCTCCATCTAATTTCACTATAGACTCCCCTGTTTGATTTCTTACTGAGTGGGAGGCTGAGTCATAGTGGGAAGCGCAAGCCAGGATGAATTCAGGGCATTGGGCTGATATTGGAAATCCTGCTGTGAGAGGGATACTGCTGCCATCTATTGACTTCATCCATGAATTCTGAGAAGAATCCTCAATTATTTTCCAGAAGTCTTCCATGTCTATATTACCGAGCTCTGTGTCCCGGATGTCATAATTGCAACTTACATAAGAAGAAGACTCCATCTTCTGATACTTATACTTCATCTTTCCTGACTTATCTGACTTATCCTTAGATGGGCCAGGGTCTGACATGAGGAGTCTTGAAAATGACTTGATGACTTCTGGAAGAGTAGTCGGGTGTGAAAGCTTGTCAAAAAAATGTACAGACCTGACACACCTTTTAGGGTTTTGAAACTTACATAACACCTTCGGAAACCTAAAAAGACTGGATTGTTTGTTATAAATTAGGTTGTGTTAAACACCATGATAGAAACCCCAAAGGACTTGGCAGAGTTTGGAGGATGTCATACACTCACAGGTGGGGTGTATGTCAGAAATTAGGGCATGCAGCGCATCATCGAAAACCCGACACAAGGCAAAAGTGAGATGATGTCGAGTAGGTAGAAATACCCGACACACTACGAAACTCGGAGGATGTTAAACACCTATCAAGACCTGACACAAGGCGAAGAAAGCAATATGTTGAGCAGCTAGCAAAGCTCGAAACAAGGCACTAAATGATGTCGAGCACCTTGCAAAACCTGAAAAAGGATATCAGGTCTCTGTCCTGTCAGAACATGAAAAATTTCCTGCTTTGTTCACTCATTGGTTTTTAGATTCTTTTGAAATCTAAAACTTATGTAAATATAAGTAAATAACCAAGGAGTGGATTTCAAACAAAAACCCTACTAGGAAAAGGACAAGAGCAAAGGGAAAAAGACCTAAAACACTAAAAAAATGGAAGAGGAAAAGAAATGGAAGCCAAACAAAACACCTCAAAAATAACCCCAAAAAGCTTCAAAATAGAAAGAGGAGAAAAATACCTTCAACAAGATCCAAAAATGAACAAGAATGGACGGTGAAATTGACTAGGAAGCTTAATCGGGTCTGGAGGTGGAAGAAGCATGCACAAAAAACCCAACGCATCAAAAACATACTAGGTAACAAATGATGTGGAAAAACTACCTATTTATAAAACCCTAACATTAATTACGCTTGACACGTGTGCTAACTACTAGAAAACTGGGGAATTACTGACATGTCATCATGCTTGGAGCTCCCAAAAACTTGACATAAAGGATTTGGTTTAATTCGGATTCAGGATTCGGGGAACACAAAGCATGACGGATGAGATGTCAAGATGCTTTTAAGTCTTGAGATTCCAACACAAAGGCTACGATCAGGTTTCAGGTTTCAAGGAACATGAAGCATAAAACATGTTTTGGGGAAAATCATGTTCTGATGCGTGGGAGTTCTAAAAACCCGATGCACGATCAAGACCATTGAGTTTCAGTTTTCGAGGAACATGGGACATGTAACATGCAAGAAACATGTTTTCATGCAATGAAAACCCGAAAACCCGAAAATATCCTTTAAAGGGGAATTTTAAGAGATATGTCCAAAAATTTTCTATGGCTATCTCATTTTTAGCTGGAATCACTAAAACGAAATAACAACTCTCATGTACTGTAAGAGCCTTACAGCTTGATGCCTTGCCACCAATGCGAAACCGCATTTTGTTTCCCTAAAACTTCTCCACATGTCTATGTAACATATAAATCTCCATGTTATGCTTCAAGAACTGACATTGTAAATCTACATATCGTGTGAACATGTCCTGGGCTATGGGACCACCACCTACCACCTCTCGGGCATGTCTAGTCTCCTCAAGTGACTCATCCCTCTTTCTAAGCATCATAGTACATGTCACTTTTTATTATGGATACTGAATCAAAAAATGGGCATTCTCACCGAAAATTTCATCCACACGCTCTAGTATCCCTCCATATAATACATTGCTAAGCACATTCCACATGTCAATGTGCATGGATATAATTGTCTACTATTAATGACCAATAGGTCCATCTCCTACACACACAACATACAACCACATGTTAGTCAACCAGATACAAAACAAAAAATAAACAATTCATTAACCACATTAACATACACAAATACTTATAGATCTTACATCACTGTCCGCTACCAGGTCAGGGATGCCTCCCTCACCCCACTGCCTCCTACTAGTAACTCCATAGCACCCTCAAATACTAGGTATAAAACACCCATTAATTCTCTTCCCACCACAATCGATAATCCTCCGTACTCCCGCATCATCACCATCCACAACGATTATCGCTGGGTCTACCACATCTAACCCTAGATGGTACCAACTGCTCCGCCATGGGCCTTGGCCTAACATCTTCCCTCCTAGGGGTTCTAACAGCTTGTAGCCATATATATGGCTTTAGGGGGCACATTCTGTTCCATCCTGAACTACTGACAATACTCTCTCCACCTAAAATAGCTCAACTACACCTAGAAAGTGGTCCTCTAACCACATGGTTCTCTGAATACATCGCAACTCTGTTGTATCCTTGAGGCCATCCCCCATAATCATGATATGGCCTCTATGTCACCAACTCGGATCCCATCCTGTCTATCAGGGCCTGTGAAGCTATCTATGTTTCCATCTTCCTACCACGAATATCCACCCACCATCGAGAAAATATATCTCTGGCCGCACCCACTCCCTTCGTGTCCCTACAACTGGTCTCAATATGACTGTGTGCTCATAATCCCATACATGTAGTAATGTGGTGGCCCCTATACCTCTGCCATGCTCATCCTGTGTAAACTGATACAAGTCCCTATACATGTGTGCCAACACACACATGTATATGCATATCTCGTCCCATCCTCCTATATCCACTGACATATGTCATGCATCTTTATACAAGATGCCGACATCCCTCCCTCCACTTCTATACATGACTCTATCACCACTGTGATGAACTTCCACAAATGCGGAACCCTCAACTGTAATATCATATCTAAACTAATATGGGCCTCTATCGGAACCTGGGCCCCTACAAAATATCATCTAGCAGATTGCACATCTTCCACTCCATATCCACTACCATCCATCACAAGTACTCTCTCCCCAACCAAAGCAACCATAATATGTGATATATATCCTCCAATGTCACGGTCATTTCTCACGTAGGAAACCAAAATGTACATGTGTCTACAAACACCATCTCTCACACAATGTAGTCAACATAGGCATATAATGGGGCCCATCCCCCATCCGTGCTATATGTCGTAGGCCTGCATGGTCCAACACATCCCACTCATCATCCAACAAACCCAATCCCAGTAGTGTACTCAAGTTTTAACCACCCCAGAACTCCCTCGAGTGGATATCCCGTTGCATGCAAAAACAAAACAACAAACGTAATGATTAGAACATTTTACATGATGAAAAACAACTACTCAACATATTAGAAACACATTCCATAGTAGTAACCACAAAATCAACATTTTTCTAGACCAGGGTGTCTAACAACAAGACTGGGGTGTCCCCAGAGCAGGACACTAGCGCTATGATCTGGGTGCTCTAGTCCCAGGGGTCACTAGTGCCCTCACTGCTCTTTTCTAGGTCCCAAACACCAAGAAAACTAAAAATATCAAAATTAAAAAATTAAACTAAACAACCTATTCCACCCTACATTTCAGAAAAAATAATGCACTTACCAACTCTGAAGTAGTACACGATGCTACTGTAGTCGCTACTCTCTCAAACTAGGTTAGACATAGTGGTCTCACTTGAGGCATCCTCACTTGCTTTGCATACACTCTTACACTCACCCAAAAATAAATGAAGTGATAAGTTACCTTTTCACTTTCCTATTTATAATCCCATTACAAATGCAACCTTTACTTTGGATTACATTTCACACTTATCATCACAACTAATACATGTGACATTGTTTCGGTCATATATTGAACGTTTTACTCTTATTTGCACCCCATTTGCGGAATTATTTTCAAATTCCACCTACCACCATACTACACATGTTTACACACGTTATATACACCATACTGATATTTTATATTCCTTATAACCACATTTTTAACCTCTTTCTGTTACTTTCAGCTTAGATTCCGTTCACATTCACCACTCCCTCTTTCGCCGAAAGGGGGGGCATATCATTGGGGGTTACCCTATAATCCCCCTTATGTCACCATGCATTCCAAGATCATGAATCCAACACCTTGTAACTTATATTGTGACACTTCACCATCAATCTCCCCTAATGACCTAATCTAGGGGAAACAATCATTTAACATTTTCCAAAACACCTTCACATATCATAACTTATCAATCCCCCCCTAATGACCTAACTTGGGGGAAAGAAGCAACTAAAAACCATCTTATACGACATCTTATCAATTCCTAGTAACCTTCCCCTAATGAACTAACCTAGGGGCAATGAGTGAAAAAACTCGCCACGAGTAACCAATAAAAAACAACCAATCAACCAATCAAAATCAACACATTCAAATCAGACCATTCAAATTCACGAGTAGTCTCCTAGATGACCTAACATGGGAGTCACATTCACCATTCCATTCCTAGATGACAATAACTTGGGATTTTATTCTATACTCCGCATTTAATTCTAGATGACCTAATATGGAATCCATCTCATTTTCTATCACGTGCTTCATTCCAAATGACCTAACTTGGAAGCCATCGCATTTTCTATTGCATTCTCTGACCTAACTTGGAAGCCATCTCATTTTCTATTGTTCTCTCTTCCAGAAGACCTATCTTGGAAGCCATCTTCCTCCAGATGACCTAACTTGGAAGCCTTTACATTCTGCTTCCTCATAACCTAGATTCGACACCCATGAAGTGGGGGGGAAAGAGTGCTTTCCCCTTATCACTCATATATGGGTCAAAATGTGTAAATCAAATTCATCTGGATCCAAAATCACCACTTTTTGATCTGAGTCCATTTGCAGTGGCTAGATCTTGGGGATGTAGTTAAAGCTTGGATAATAACACACTTTTCTCCGTACACTCTTCCTCTAGGATCAGGACACCCAAATCATCCCATCATTCCATTCATATACAATCATTCAGGTTGGGAACTAATCACTTCCTACCCATCTATTTGATATTTAACTTTGTTTAAAATCATTGCATCATCATTTTAATTTTCCACACTTCATCATGACATTTACACTTTTACATTGCTTGGATCGATTCGTTGATCCATGGTTTGGCACACTTCTACTATCAGCACACTTCTATTACACATACGTGTTCTTCTACAACTTGGGATTCTCAAGATTTTTCATCAGGTATGCATCTCTATCTACTTTATGTTACCGAGCTTTCCACTCACCAACATAAAATTGGGGGAAAATGTAGTCACAAAATCACACATTTACTATTACATTTATACTGCCAGGTATGTTAATTTATATATGGATCTTGCACAATAAAATTATTCACTAGTGACCTATTTCTAGGGTTTTTGTGGTCAGTGAGTCAATCATCTTGGTTGTTTTTCTAGTTCAGTCCGTCAGTTGTCCTCTATAGTTTTGGCCATCTTTTAGAGTGTCTCAGATGTCATAGTAAGCTCAATTTTCATATTTTAGTCTACATCAAGGAGCCTAGGGTTGCACTAAGGCATGCCCGGAGGTGCCCCAGTCCATGATTTTAGGTGCCCATGTCATCATAATTTGTGGTCTTAATTTATTTATTTGAGGTCGGTCCTAACGGTCACCCCGTGTATTCCCCTAGGTCATAGTCAATAGTTTCAGGTCACTAGTGTTGAAATTTGAGCAAGAGATCCCTATGTAAACAAAGCATACTCACCACATTATGGGGACATCACACACATCAAGGGAAACTATCTACTAAGGCAAGGGACTACATTTGGGATTCTTCTACATCTGCATCACATCTACATCACACAAGCACAAGGGGAAAGGGTTGTATTCTTTCCATTCTATCCATTATTTTGCATTTTACATCTAGTTATTGCCCCTTATTACCGCGTCATTGGCACTAGGGCATCCTAGGCACAAAATTACACACACACGCACACAACCAACTACATCAGGTGTAATGTAGTGCAATGCTCATAATTAAGTTCCACTAGTTTGGTGGCTAAGGACAATCTGACCCCACTAACCTTTTGTTTTGCAGGTCATTATTTAGTTCATCTGGTGAATCCAACATGACAGATAGGTAGGGTTTCAGATCTCCTTGCGACACTGCCGAACACAGATCCTGAGCTTTTTCATAGTTCCAAGCACACACCTAGACTAGGACACCCTGGGATGCCCCAGTACACTCCCAGGCACCTCAGTACAGAAAAACAGTCAGCTTCTTCCCTTCCTAAAGTCATTCAGTCATAGCCTGCCCAGTCAACATACCAATCTACTATAGTCCAGTGCATAGTAAGGTAAGTTATTTACAGATTAGTAACATATCCCTCTCATTTCTATTATTTTAATAAATTCAAATAAAAAAGTAAAACATTTAGATCTAGCACTTCAATATAACACTTAGTTTCTATTTAGATTAACTTATAAAATAGTTTAAAACATAAAGAAAACTTCTATTTTTAGTTAATGATTTTGTGCTTAATCCGTCATTTGTTTGAACATTCTTTTTTCTTTTGTGTATTGCCCTATATGTCATTAGCATAGCTCTTATTTTAATCAATGCTCATGTCACATTTTAGTGTTAACCCTATTTATGATGAGGCTACCATCATTGAAATTACAAATTTATATAGTAATAATATGACCTTACCCGATGCCACTCAATTGTTTCTAACTCCTCCTAGAAGGTCAAAATAGTACTAAGGATTTGGGCGTCATGTCACGAAATTTTGGATTTGAGCGTCTTGTTGCTAAACTTTGGATTTGAGTGTTTTGTCACTAAACTTCATATTTGAGCATCGTGTTGCTAAATTTTGGATTTGGGCATCATGCCTTCTAAGGGAAGAGTATTGGGAGAGTGATAACTTTGCTCTCCAACCTGTAGTCACAAATCCCTCATTTCCTATTACATTTATATTGTCGGGTATGTTAATTTATATGATGGATCTTGCATGATAAAACTATCACTAGTGACCCATCCCTAGGTCTTGTGGTCAGCTAGTCAGTGTCATTGGGTATTGTCTGGTCTCAGATCGTCATAGTACATCTCAGTAGTTTTTGCCATCTTTTAGGGGTGTCTCAGATCATAATTTGTTCAGTTATCATCTTTAGGGTCTACACTGGGGCACCCCAGGCGTGCCCTAGTCTATGATTTTAGGCGTTCGTATCATTGTAATTTGTGGTCTTAATTTCATTTATTCGAGGTCAGTCCTAACAGTTACCCACGTGTATTCCCCTAGGTCATAGTCAATAGTTTCGGGTCACTAGTGTCAAAATTTGAGAAAGAGATCCCTATATAAACAAAGCATACTCACTATACTATGGGCAGAAACATCACACACATCAAGGGAAACTATCTATTAAGGAAAGTGAACTGCATTTGGGCTTCTTCTACATATGCATCACATTTGCATCACACAAGCACAAAGGGGAAAGGGTTGTATTCTTTCCTTTTCCATTTATTATTTTACAATTTACATCTAGATTATTGCCCCTTATTATCGTGTCATTGGCGCTAGGGCATCCTAGGCAAAAAATTACACACTCATGCACACATAACTACATGAGGGTCCGCAATGTAGTGCAGCTCTCAGTGACATTAAGTCGCACTAGTTTGGTGGCTATAGGATAGTTCGAGCCCACCAACCTTCTATGTTTGTAGGTTATTATCCAGTTCCATCCGGCTAAATCCAGCAATGACAAACATAGTAAGGGTTTCAAAATCTCCTTATGATCCTGTCCGAAACATAGATCTTGAGCTTTTTCACAAGTTCCCAACACCCATAATTTAGACCAATGCTCCCCGGGGTGCTCCTAGTACACTCCCAGATGTCTCAGTACAGACAAACAGTCAACTTTTGCCCTTCTTGAAGTCATTCGGTCATATCCTACCCAATCCGCATACCAGTTTGTTACAGTCGAGCACACAATGAGCTAGTATATTTATAGGTTAGTAACATATCCCTCTTATTTCTATTATTTCAATCCATTCAAATATAAAAGCAAAACATTTCGACCTAGTACTTCAATATAGCACTTAGTTTCTATTTAGAATAACTTATAAAATAGTTATAACCACAAAAACCCTATTTTTAGTTAATCAAATGACTGTAAGGAGGGATTACGATGACTAGAGGTTTGAAATAATAAGATACAAGTATGAAGAAGTGTTAAGAAGGGTTTTCTAAAGATATTCATGGCTAATAAGAGGTTTGTAACAACATTCTCAAGTGGTCTAACTCAAAGGAAACTTGAAATGACTCTAAAGAATGTGATCAAGTGATTATAGGCTAATAAGATAGAATTTGATTGTCTATGAAGGGAAAATATATGATCTACAGGTCTGCAAAGTGCTATTAAGGAAGGGGGGTATACTACTATCCTTGAATCAAGAATATAGATGTCAAGAAGATGTAAATGTTAAATTAATGATGATTTGTAGGTGTACTCCAAAGGGTTGTGGTGATGAGTCCAATTCATTCTCATGGCTGTTATGAAATGTAAATTCTCAGATTCTTGTGTTTATGGTTAGATATGGATAGTATGGTCCCAAGGGGAGTTACAAGGAGTAATTTCATGTTGTACTTGGGCCTCTAAAGCATGGATAAGGTAGTCATTTTTTCAATGAAGAAGTGTTTTATGTCAAATGGTCCTAAAAGGATTAAATCAAAATAATATGTTATCAGTTCAAGGGGAGATAGGTTGTATGGTCATAACAAGCCGATGGATCAGTTTTTGCTATTGCTGAAGTCAAAAGAGATAGTACAGTCCAAGGGGTATTTTGAGCAAGTTGAGTTTGTACATTTTTCCATTGTATCATGTTGTGTGTTGTCATTTTCCATGTATTGTTATCATTGTATCCTTTTTCATAGATTTCAAAGGGGGGGAGAGAAGCATCAAAAACATGGAAATGAGTCATGTATGTGTGTTGGTCATGTTGGTTGCCATCAATGTTTCTGAAGGTGGTTGCCATCAATGAAAAAGGGGGAGATTTTTGGACATTTTTTGTTAGTGTTGTCATTGATGTCAAGTCCATTAATGGAAAAGGATGTCACGGTGTTGTATGAATCTTCTTGAGGGTTCAATTAGTTTCAAACATGAAGGTTGATTGGTAGTGTCAATTTTGGCAGAGTCCTATGTTGTTTTAGAGCATGGTTTGGATTGCATAGTCATGGTTTGAGTCCTCCCAAGTGAATTAAATGTTGTCATTAGGTCAGTTCATGAGTGGTCATGGTTGATTCAGGTCATCTTAGGCCTAATCCTAGCCCTAGGGCATGCAAAATGAGTTTGAGGTGTGAGATTTGGATTTGATCAATCTTTCCAAACATGGTAGCAACATGGTGGTAGTAAACATGAGGTGTATGGTGAGTTTCAAGTTAGAATTCAGAGGTTTGATGCATGTATGAGATCCTTGGGAAGAAGAAAAATAGTGAGAAATGAGCAAATAAGTAGAGGTAAGTCTTAATGGATTTATATTCTAAGATGTATTTGGTCCATGTGGTGAGTTTAAGAAGTTAGAGGATGTTGTCATGATACTTCATGACAAGTTTTAGGTCAAAATGCTTAAGGAATTGCAATATATCCAAGTTTTGGAAAAAAATGGGTAAGTTATAGTGTGGTTTTAAAGAAAATGTGGACCTTCTGATGCTAGTTGTAAATTTTATTCTTTACATGGGGACCTGAACTATTTTGAATATATTCTTAGGTTATTTATGAAGATTTAATAAAAATAATTAGGTGGTTTGATTGTCACGTTTTTATGAGCGATCGTTAAGACTTGGTAAATTGGTTTGAAACCCTAACTAAACCCTAGCTAGGAGTGACTTGGAAAAGATTGCTTGTACCAAACCAGTTTTGATTTATTTTTAAAATATGATGATTTTATGTTGTAGAGGACCCTTCAAAATTTCCAGAAAGGTATGATAGTGCTGTGATCGTATGTGGGACCCATATGAAATTTCTTGTTTTTGAAGAAGTACAATTTGTGAAGAAGTTATCCAAATAATGTGAAGATTAAATTGAATTTTTTTTTTAGATCTTGAGTTTTTATAGATTATAATGAAGGTTTCAGGTCTTGGTATAGATGAAAATTTTCAAAGTGTTCCCTATTTACGAAGACTGGTTTTTGAGGCAGTTTAGAGCAGTTAGTGGTAAAATTAACATTACAGGAGCTACATGAGGAGTTAAGACTCCATTCAAGTTTTGTTGTGGTAATGGTTCAGATATATATCCATTTTGTATAGATTTTTTTAAAATATATTTTATGCAAAATTTATGATTTTTCTTTGAAGGTAAAATCTAGAGGATGTTTGTTCTAGCAGGGTGTGTTAAGTGGCTACATAAGGTAAAGTGATGATTCTAAGTTATTTTTTCTTAGTAAAGGTTTATGAGTGTATATACATAATTTATAACTGTGTTACATGATTTTTTAAAGCTTGGAAGTCATTTTTTTGGTGATGGAGAAACTTGAGGCTCATTTTTAGTTCTTGAGTCCTAGAAGGCTTAAGAAGTCATTTGTGAAGATCAGCTTGGTTGAAGGCCTTCCACTTGGAGTTGGAAAAATTTATAATATGTTATGTAATGAGGATTCATATATATTTCCAGTGATATGTATCGTATCTCATGACGATGTGTTTTTGTTTGATACGAAATTACAGCACCCCCCGAATGGCTTGGGTTTGAATGGGGCATCCAGTGTAATCTGCATAACATTGGACCATCTCTCAAGCTGTGGGACTTGTGAACTTGAGATTGTCTTCCGGAGAAGGCTGGCTTCCTCCTCTTAATCCTAATAGTACAACTACTCCTAATGCAAAAAAGACAACTACCTAAACCTACCCTAGAACTTCTAAGGAGACATGGAGAGAAGGAGTACATGAAAAGAAATCCTACATCTAAGGGTGGTGATAACACCAAGAAGAGGGGGTGAGATACTCTGCTGAGGGAGAAAGAAGAGGGAAAAGATAGAACTGGGCGAGGTTAAAATAGCAATGACACAGGGCCAAATCTTAACCTGCCATCAAAACCTCCATGAAACACAACGTCTTACACCCACAAGTAAAAAAACATGCACAAAATACAACAATAATAATAAAGAGGCAAAGAAATATAATAAAACATGAAAAGAGCTGGAAAACACCACAAAAACATGATTTTATTGCTCTATAGTATGCACAGACCATTACATTTGATGCACATAAGCATAATACGCTTGTCAAGCGCATGAGAAGGCTTACAGCTCATTTGAGTTGGAAAAAATCCGTTAGGGTTTCCCTGGCTCCCAAAATGTCTCTCTAAAAAATGAGGGGTTTGAGTCTTTTATATAGCAATTTTGCCCTATTTTTCGCATTAAATGTCTGACATGTGGTTAACCAACCTCACCTACCATAATTACATGCCCTGCTCACAGCTTTGGTTGTTGAGTTGTCTTGTCACGCTTAAATGCCCGACAGGAAGCATTAATTATCTGACGGGTCGCATTAAATATTCTAACAGGTAGTTGAACTGTCTTTTCATGTCTGCCTTTAACTGATCTATAACCCATCCATCCTAGGAGGTGCTCGATTCTCGAGACCGTGAGCCATCTAACCTCACTGGGTCATACGACTTTGAAGCGCCCGTCCAACCTTTCACTGTGGGATGCCCAACTTGGGGGGGTTAGACGACGTCTAACCTCCGTACAACACCACATCGAGACGCCTTTCTCTGCGAGCTGTGAACCATCCAACATGTGTCCGTACGACCCGTCCAACCTAGGTTTGACGACCGTCTATCTCTGTTTTGTACAACTGGATGGTGGGCTGCCCATCTTGTCCGTCCAACCTTGTCATACCATTGTCAAGTTGACCAACCATGCATCTAACCTTGTGTCGTCCAACCTATCTGTATGCCTGCCACAACAGTCAGCCGACCAACCCAATTGTCGTCCATCCTAGGGGTCCAACCGCCAACCAACCCAAGACCCGTCCAACCCATCCATCCAACCTGGGGGATTAGATGGTCGTTTTACCTTTGTCCAACATGCGGGGTTAGACCAATGTCTGCCGCTACCTCTTCGTCCTGTGCCCACTCGAACGCCCGAGCTCATCGCCAAGTCGCCGCATCGTTCCTCTGTGTCACACTGTTGTTCGAACATCGCCCGACCAACCCGGCCATCCAACTTTGCCGACCAATCTGACCATCTAACCTCTGACCAACCCACTGTGTCGCCTAACTAGCCATCCAATCTCCAAGCCATCTAACTGCCATCTAACCAGTATTCTACTGACCTGCTCGCCCCAGCTTCGTGACGAACTCGCCCATCTTGTTCTGTAGCTCGGACATCATCCAGTTCAATCTCGGACTCGCCAGACAACTCGGTCGTGACATTCTGAGTTGTTTTCCTCTTCTGACCTCTGGGGTTGAATTTGACAGTCATTTGCATGTCCCAAAATTTGAATGGCTAAGTCCATTTATAATGAACTATCTAAATTAACCTGGGGGGGAGGGGGGTAAATTTGGGATAACAATTATTACTTCACCATGCATAGTTGAGTTTCTGATCGGTTATTGAGGTCTACATTTACACTGTGTTAAGTTTCTAATTGATTATTAGAGTCTATAAGCATATAATGTTATGCGTAAGTAAAATCACTTTTAAGTTATTATTATATTGTAAAATCACTTATGATGAAATCAATGTGACTTGCATGTCAGTCCTTAGTGCATGATAGAAGGGTTTGAAGGAAAGGTAAAGGACGGTCGGGTACATTAACATGTAAAATTATTCTCTTTGTATTTATTGGTTGTTAATTTAAATGTTTGTGTGTGTCGATTGTTGGACAAGGTAGGGTAAGTGCACTAAGTTGGGGGGCCAAATGGGGGTCTTAAGTGGATGCATTTTTTTGAAAAAAAAAAACTTCAACTTGTACAAGTTTTTCAAAATAGTTACACTCAAAATTGGAAGATGTTGTAGAAATATGAATCGTAGAATTTTGAGTCTAGTTTCTAAGCTACTAAATTTTATTGAAAACAGATGAGTTTAAGTAGGTCAAACAACTAAAATACCAACAGATGCTCATGTTTTTGTTAAAAAACATAATAGTGTGACTTTCATGCCCCTCACCATTTTTTTAGCACCATTTATTATTTTTGAAAACCCTTTGGTAGAAAGATAGCTAGGAGCATCTAGTTTGGGCTTCATTTTTTTAAAGATTTTTATAGCGAATATTTTTTTATTTATGATTTTTCTAGTACAAAATTTTTATGTTTTGAAAAATAACGGAGCTCCGACCATCCCCCCCTAACTACCTCAAAAAATATCAAAAATTAGATTTTTTTTTTTAATATGTATAGAATTATGCCTAGTTTGGGCTAGTATAATTTTTTTAAAATTTTGATCACCTAAAACAAAGATACACCATGAAAGATAGACATATTTACACTTCAAAAAATAGCTATAAAAAGGCATAGTTAGAAAATAAATAATATGGAAACCTTATATTAGTTAGAAAATTTGAAAAATTATATTTTTAGAAAGAATAAACTCTTCTCTACGTCGTGGTATAATATTTTTAAAATGGATCGATTGTTTTATTTTGATTTATCATAGAGGAAGTGGCATTTTTACATTTTCTTGTAAAAACACATTGTTTGTTGTGTTTGTACAAGTCCATGCCTTAGGCTTGGGGATCCAAACCAGATCCCAAGCCTTGAGGCATGGCTTGGAAAAGAGAAAATACAAAACGCGAATACACTTTTTTCTTTGTTTTATATATTATGGCCCCCCAACGTCCCTTTCATCTCTTTCACGGGAATTCTGCAAACATTCTGTTTTGTCTGCAATTTTCTCTACATTCTTGCATGATTTTTTAGTAGTTCATTTTGTCCCCTACCCCACTAGTTGATTTTTTCTAATCATGGGCGATAAACGTCGAGCTAAGAACAAGAGGAAAGTCAAGAACAAGACACCAGAGCAATTGGAAGAGAAGAGAATAAAGAAATTGAAGAGAAAGCAAAAACTTTGAGCAGGGAAAGGTACATCCGCTATATCAAATGTAGTTAATGTATTAGAAAATGGGGATGAAATACATAATGAAAATGTAGATAATAATGATTTTGCAATGAATAATGATATTGAATTAAATGATAATGTTGGTATGGATGAAAGAATTGATATGAATCCAATTGTTGAACCCTTACTTGAGAATCTAAATGTTAACCCCAAAATTTGTATGAAAACACTGAATAAAGAATGTAACCTTGTAAACGAATTTTCATGTCTAAGAACACCTTCCATTTTGTGAAGAAAACCAATTCACTTAACTGAAATTGATGAAAATGTTATAAAACCAATGCCTAACAAAATGTCTCAAAGAAATACAAGAAGAAAAGCTATTGGAATTTGAGATAATTACTTTGAGAATTTAAATGACACACAAAGATGTCAATTATTTGTTACATTGATGAAATTAATTAAGATGAGACCTATAATGAAGACCCAGAGGTTAAGAACATCTAATGTTGTTGATCAAAATATGTCAATTGTTGAAAACATACATAAAGCATACCAAACTGTAGGTGGCAAAAGACGCACCAAAGATAGTAATGCTACACGACGTGCATTTACTAATTGTATAGTAAGTGATAAAACAGTTAATAAACGCTTGATTAGAAAAAGAAGCAGTGCTTTGAAGCTAAACAAAAAAACAATAATGAAAGCAATAGAGAGACGTAAATGTCTTGAGTCAATCAATAACACTGACTATTGGACTTTTTCTAGCAGACTTCCACGAAAAGACAAGAATACATTTGATATTCTAAAAGAATTAATTGTAAAATTTTGGAATGAGAACACAAGGGTGTCACCGAGTAGAAGAGATACAGTAAAAAAAATAATAGGTTCTCGTAATCGTGAATCGTGTGCAAAACATTTCTTATATATGACTCAAACAAAATTGTTCTCTAAGTTTAAAAATGAAAATCTAAAAATTAACATTGGCCAAAGATTCTTTGAAATGAGAAAACCCTTTTATGTAAAAATCAATCACTCATGTACCACTTGTTGTTGCAGGCATCATGTTGAATTTTCAATGCATTATGATGTTTTTTGTCAAATACATCGTGTTTTGCATACTAACATCATATTGAAGGAGTGTGGATTAAATGTCCCACAAAAATCTTCAAGGGAATTTATTCCGGAATATTTTGTGAAAAATCAACAAGACATTTTTTTTATAACAAAGCATGATTTGGATGGAATGTGTGAATGTATGCACTGACTAGCCAAATCTGAAAAGTTGTATCCAGGAGGAGAGTACATATTCAATACAGAAAAGAATTGGTTGATTTCACCAAATATAAATCAGTGGGCATATGAATCTCAAGAGAGATGGAACGATTCATAGATATGTTTGAGCTTGATAGAGAAACAATTATCTAGATCAAACTATATGGTCAAGATTCAGGGTGGACAATTTGCATGAGTATGCAAGTGATATGCACTCATAGAGCTCGATAGTTTAGATGCAAATGCTTGGACTATTTATAGAAAGGACACATGACCACTTGGTTTTATTAATATTATGCAGTTGATTTTACATGAGAATGACACATGTGCAGTCACAACAATGGAGGTGGAGTCTCAATGGACATGTAGACTCAGTGCTAGTTTTTACTTTCGTGCACATAACATTCAAGCACTCTCCATAAAAGCATTGAGAAAGACCGAAAAATATGCAGAGAGTATCATTTTTACATCAGTGATGATCACACATCTACCTGACTTTGTACCAAGGGTCTTTCTAGATGTTTTATGTGAACTTGAATAAGAGAAACATTAGTTTCAATCAACATGTACATTTGGTCGGATAATTGCACATTTACAATTCATTAGAATGGTCACGGATGTCTTAATTGGCTATACAGGATGCAAAAAGAAACTAAATAGTTTTACTTATTTGTGAGTTTTACATGAGGGCAGGGAATGCAAAAGTAGAGCATGATGGTGCAGGAGAATGTGTGAAAAGAGCACTTGCACGAGAAGAATTAACAGTTCTACTTCTTATGCTCAGTGTGTAGGTAATGCAAAAAATATTGTTGATTGACTGTGTCACAGTCATTGATGGTGCAATGAATCTTCAAGAGAGATCAACGGTTCGTAGATCATTTTTGGTTGATAGAGGAACAACATTTGGAAAACTTTGAAGATTCGTATGACAGTTGCATGATCAAGTGATAATGCAAACATTTTGGTTGTTTGAAGACTATGACGTACATCGGAAGATACTTCAATATTCACATTTGGTCCTTGTAACAAATATTAAATTGATCAACTATTGAAGTCGACCATCAAACAAAAATTTGTGGAAAGTTCGTGAATCGGATCATGAAGCAATTATTGCTACTATCCAGAATAGATTTTATCCTTCCAATTCATTGGATTGAATTTACAAAGGTATGTTATTCATGAATTTAATTTGAATATTTACTTAAATGATTTTGTTTAAATTTTGTATGATTTAAAATTCTATTTAATTACTTACTAACATGTTTATGTAGGTTAGTGGTGCCAAAAAAGCTTCCACCTTCACGTGAATGGCACTCTTAGTAGAGAATTTATTATTCTCGAAGCCAAGTTATGCTAAGAGAAATTAAATATTAGAAAGGAACAACAAATAGAAATTATCATTTTATAACCTATATTGTAAAAATATCTTACTAAAATTCTCATTTCACCACTTATATTATATGAAGCAGCTATATTATTCAGGTGATTGGTAATGGAAAAGCTTACATTGACTCAATCTAAAAGGAGATGGAGAAAAAACCAAGGAAAGGATTTTGTAAAGGGCCTACCAACGTGGAGGTCTCGGATCTGACGAGACGTTTCTCGGTGCCACGGAGTTTGATATATCACTTGTCGAAGTTATGACCTGTTTGGGTTTAAGGGATCTTAAGGGACTATGCCAAGACGAGGTAGCCCGAGAGGCAACGGGGACCATCTGACATAAAAATGAATTCTTCATTACCATTCACCTAGGCCACCTCAATGCGTGTTGACGTAGTCGGTTCGGTCCGATGAGCTTCTGTTTGCAAAATACAAGCATCTGACATCCTTACGCTGACTCAAACTACACTATTTCACGCATGATTACAAATAATATCACAGTGAGAGAACCAAATTGAGATAGATAAAACCATGGTAGAGTATTTCCTAAGGGTCCCTGATGTGGAGGTGTAAGATCTGACGATGACCTCTCTAGCTGCCACGGAGTTTGAGAAATCACCTGGAAAAGTTATAGCGTGATTGGGTTTCAGGGTTATTAAGTGACTACGCCCAAACGGGGTAGCCCGAATGATGGGGATCCATATGAAACTAAAACGAAATTCCTCTACTAGCATTTACCTAGGCCACCTCAACGTGTTAGACGTAGTTGGTTTGGTCCCACGAGCTTCCGTTTGCAAACTATAGCGTTTGACAACCCTACGACTCAAACTGCACTATCTCGTGCATGTTTACAAACAATAGCACAAGCGAGAGAACCAAATGGAGATAGAGAAAACCATGAGAGGATTTCATAGAGGGTCCCTGATGTGGAGGTATTAGCATTTGAATAGACCTCTCTAGGTGCCACGGAGTCCGAGAAATCACTTGTCAAAGATATAGCGTGTTTGGGCCTCAGGGCTCTTAAGCGACTACGCCCAAACGAGGTAGCCCAAAAGCATGGGGATCATATGGAACCAAAATGAATTCCTCCACTAGTAGCATTTTTCTAGGCCACCCCAATGTGTTAGACATAGTTGGTTCAGTCCCATGAGATTCTTTTTGCAAACTATAGCCTTTGGCAGCACTACACTGACTCAAACTCCACTATTTCATGTACTTACAAACAGTAGCAAAGCAAGGAGAACCAGATGGAGATAGAGACAACGAGAGGGAATAAAAAAAATACAACCTAAATAGTTAGAGTAATAGACTAAATTAACATTGTATTTCTCACATATAAAATGAATTTCTACCTTCAAAAAAGAAACTATGGGTGAATGCTCAATCAAAAAATAAATTAAAAATTCTAAACGAGTTTCAGGCTCGATTATCAATACTTTCATTACAATTTTTCTTGCTAGTATGCTAATTTGGAACTACCTGGGTTTGATTTGTGAAGTTGAAGTAGCTGGGATTAATAAAAATAATCAACTTGGCATGTTTTCATTAAGATTATCCATGATTCTATCGACAACATCACATAGATCTTCCATTCCAGTTAAGTTGTGATCCTTCCACGCTTCCCATTTTTCCTTATATTCCACTTGTATCTTCTCTTTAAGTTCTTCCAGATGTTTTTGGGTAATCAAATGTACTCTTTATGACTTTTAGGAACATTTATTCTTGAATCATAGTGACATATTCACCTAATTATTTTTCTTCACAATGTTCATTGTCATCTAAAGTTGAAGACTGAATATTTATATGGCCTTCGGCTTCTTTTTAGGCACAAAACAACCTTTTGTAATGTCTAAAAAAATCCAGCCTCTTCATTCTCTGTTTGATTGAAGTAATGCATTCTTTCAAAATGAACAGTTAGAAAATTGGTGGTCTCCCCAACAAAACTAAGTTCATAGTCTACTTAGTTGCATCCTATGGCAAAATCATTGAACATTGGTGGTTTCCTCCACCCATGCTTTCAGGCTACCCTGTCCGAGCGTAGTCACTTAAGAGCCCTGAGGCCCAATCATGCCATATCTTTGACGGGTGATTTCTCAAACTCTGTGGCACCTAAAGACGTCTCATTAGATCTGAGACCTCCACATTGGGGCCCTCTACGAAAGCCTCTCATAGTTTTCTCTACCTCCATTCGGTTCTCTCTCTGTGCTATTATTTGCAAACACAAGAAATAGTGCAGTATGAGCCAGTGTAGGGCTTCCAGAGGCTGTAGTTTGGAAGGTGGGATTATTCCCTTGTTGGTTTTTTCTCATGGCGTCATAGGTAGCATTTCTGGTATTATGCTAGTACTCCTTGAGGGAATACTCTATGTACCTCCATGAACATATAAATCAGAAATCTCCCTCATATGTCGATTAAGGGTATCAGATAGCCCATGAAGCGCATAGAGTGTATCAATCTCTCTTGTCTCCTTCACTGTTGCAGGGACAATCTTAGGGTGAGGGGGCTTTTGAGCGGGGACTCTACCTTGTTAAATAGGTGCACATTGTGCACCTGGTCGATCCTATGCAAAGCCTTTTCCTCAACTCTAGAAATCCTGGAAATCAAAATAGGTTTGGGATCTCGTTGAGGATAAACTCACAATAGAGTTTCCTCAAAAAGTATAGTGGAACCTCATTGTTATTGTAAAGTGGTACATCAAATACCATCCACCATCGGTCCTAAAAATTATTTTTCATTAGATCATTATTGCACCAGTGGTTGGAAACCATTTGTATGAAAACAGAACAAGTAAATTGGTTCTAGGGTCCGTGAATAATGCACATATGAGGTATTTTGTAACATTTGTTTTCTTTATATTCGCATATGATAATTTATTAGCGTAATATTACCTATAAGTATCTCTATAGGATGTCCACTAATCAATTTTACTCATTGCCACGTCAACCTAAGCCAATAATGCCTCCAATGTGTTTGCAATTGAGGCATGGTGGGGGTTTGTGGAATGGGGATCCCTCATTGTTTTAATCAATTCCTCAATTTTAATCTTATTTTTCCCTATATGGGCTGCTAAATCCTCCTGACTACTTGGAGGGTGTTCAGTAATTGTAGGAGAACTAGGAGGGTTGTGATAGGATTTGCATGGTTTTTTTGTGGTTGATTGCATTGACGTGGAGCTATAACAATAAACAAATATGTATTTAATTAAAATTCTACAATCTATAATTACCAAATTTCATTACAATTAATAGAAAAGAATTGTCCCTGCCTCTTCTATGTAGAGTGCCATTGTTGATTCCACCTCAATCCAACCTTTGCGGTGATCTGCAGATGATTTTGGGAGTTAAATGGTCGAATACAAGATGCGAGTGAAGGGTTTGCTGGTGAATTGACGTTTTGGGAAAATGAAAATGATGAATGCATTTTCTTTTTTATTTATAATATATGGTAACGAGTATGCATTTTACAAAACATGTACGTGTTATGGTTTGGTATTTACCAAGCCAAACATTTCCCCATCCTATCTCCAATTTTTGTTTCTCCCGCATTTTTCCCACTTTTTGGCCCCCCCAGATCCGTGCACATACCCATGTATTAAATTTTTAAATCAATAAATTCTATAATTTAATTATATTTTGTGGTCCATATTTTCAACGTACAAAGACCTTGGTTTTAGAGAGGAAGAGAATAGCAAAGAGGAAACTTTAATAATGATATTTTTGGTTTTATTGGATTTTACTCATCCTAGTGATGATTTTTAGCCTTTTTAGTGCAAATATGAAGGTTTTGGGCATGGCCGACCTATATAGGTCATATGTGACCATTTTAATGAATGTAATGGGATTTTATTATAATTTATTGATATAAATTATTATGAAGGACCGACCTCTATTGTGTTTGAAGGAAGAGAAGACTATAAAGCAAGTGTTTTAGATGTAACTTTGAACTTGTGCTCCTAGAGGAAAAATTTGACCTAGGTGAGGAATAAAAAGTGGATCAAGGGAATCAAAATGAGTCTAATAATGTTTGAAAAAGCATGCAGTAGGTTAGAGAATATTTTTTCAAGCATTATAATCCAAACCAGGTAACGAATATCCAAGATATAGTGAGTTGAAGAAGAGAAAAATTGAAGAGGGTTTGAAGGAATTTGGAGCTAAATTTTGGGATTCCACTCAACTATGGTATCCACATATTTTTTAGTGTTCATTCTTCTATAAAATATATTATGATTATTCACATTCATATGAGTCTCTTGTTGTGAGTAATATCAACAAGGGTTTAGGGGTTGGTGCTCCTTATGGTGTTGGTGCCTCACTAAAGAAATATCTTGTGATGTGTAATATTCACTTAAGTATTTTGTGTGTGTAATATAATCAAAATTTTCATTGGGTTTTCTTCCCCTTGAGGGTTTCCCACTTACATCTTGTGTATACGTGTTCTCTATCTTATTTCATGTTCATTTGAATGTATGGTGCACACATAATAAGCTAATGTTGAATGTATATGATTGAATGAATATTTGATGGATGATGTAATAATGGTAAATGAAGTGGAACATTTGTACGACTGAATAACCCCTCCCCTCTCAGTCCATTATGCTTCCAACATAATTATTTTCAAATTTGGGTCTCAAAATAAATTGTATTATGACCTTAATAAAAATTGTATTTTATTTATATTTCAATTTTATTGATGCAAGAATCTCACAATATGTAATAATTTTTTCATTAATACTTTTAAACTTATATATATTTAAAATTAAAATTTCCATAATTGCATCTATTGGCCGACAAAAAGTCCCCACTTGATAGTCTAGAAACTTTAATCATTCACCATCCAAAGAATACATTTTTTGGGGACAACCATAATTATAGATGTTTCACGCAACAAATATTTGTTTAACCTAAACCAGGATACATTTCTTGGAATTTTTCCCACACTACATTACAAATGAGGCAAGTGTGGATTTTCCAGGTCATGGAAGTATTTGTTTAACTCTTGCAAATATGGTGGCACAGTCTTTGCCATTTTCCATAACATGTCCTCTAACCAATGATTAATAATAAATAAATCACAACACAACACAATTTATATATGTCCTAAAATGCCACCTACAACTTTTAGACCAAATTTCATTAAAATATCAGCCAATGTAGCCCATAGTTTATAGTTTTCTCTACTTTGATCCTAAATACACTAGTAGAAGAGTGCAATTTCTAGGACAAAAGTGGCACAATAGAAAATTCTTATAATATGTTATCATTTTTACAACAAGTGCAACAGTCTGTATTGGAAGCATTATGACCCTTTATTTTTGACCCCACGCTCTATGTTGATTTTCATCTAAGCTACAATTTATCTATCGCCAAACATGCCTTCCAAGACGTGCCTCAACCTTTGTGAGAAAATTGTTCTCTGATTTTCTTGAAAATTATTTCAGGGAGAATTAAAATGATGTGGGTGTTTATTCTCCATTTGATTTGGGTAAAGAGCTATAATTTTTATGGGTGAAGTAGATTTCATGACATCATGGAAGTGTTTAAGTTAAACACATACATTCAAAGAAATGTTTATGTGAAGGAATATTCTTAAAATTTTGAGTTTAAGTCATAGACACCATTTTTGAAGGTTGATAGGATAAATTACAAGATAAATTGACTTAATTTGAGTGAGTATATTTGTAGATGCATTTACAATATGAAGGTAAAAATAGATGTTATCATCTATCTTGAACTAACAAGGATTTTGATGTGTATAGTGGAACTATTTGTAAATATTTGTGAGCACAAGAGGATCTATTAAACCTAACACAATGAATAGATTGTATGTGCTACATAAATTTATGTACTTTGTGTTAGGAAATTAGTGCTTACATTATTGTTTGTAATAGTTAAATGTAATATTCATATATTACATTAGTAATTTAGTGTGTTAGTATGATATTAATATTGATATATTGATACTCCTAAAAAATTCACAATTTGTGTACAGAAAAATAAAATTTTAGGGAATATCATTAATATGCAATTTGATTAATCCCAAGAAATGGCATTATTAGACAAAATATAATGGATAATGTGTAACCTAGTTGTGAGTTTGTTGATATAAAGTCAACTTTGAGAGTAGCTAAAAAATCTTGAGCCGCAGTTGTAGAATGAGACCAATATGGATGGGTTTTGGGAGTGATTATAGGAGCCAGATATGTGAGGATATTATGGGATTAAATATTGGAGTTGAATGCCTTGTGTTAAGAAGTTCATTTTCCTATATATTCCCAATCAAGCTCTCTCTTCATGTAATTGCTCAAATTTGGAAGTCTTACCAATTATTTTCTATATTTTATTTGTCTCTGGATTTTCATCCTATTTCATCACTGTCAAGCTCCTAATACAACATTCAATACATTGTTGCTAATATTTTATCCATTCAAATAACTGGATTTTTTTTATCACTTCTGGTATCAGAGCTAGGTTTCCTATCTACAAGTGAAGAAGTAGAAGAAGAATTTAATGTCATCGTCTTAAGAAGAAGATGGTTGAAGGAATCTCTTTTACTAAAGTGAAAATTATCCAGCAGAGACATCATAGTAAGAAAGAACGTAGTTTACTCATACTGACATCTAATTGATGTCTTGTTTTTTTTTTCTTTTTCTGGAAAGATAAGAACAAGACACAATATTGCAGTTTACATCAGGCTTGAGTTTCGTCAATGTAGCTATGCATAATAATTTACCACTATATTTGAGTGAATTTTTTTGTTTTTCTTTTACAACAAATGTTTGATAGATTGAATGCTATCTAAAATTCCCAGATTCAAAATATTACGAAATTTATTGGGTTTGCTTTCAATTAATATCCTAGAAACACTTTTGCAATTTAATAATTTTACAAGAATCCTCATGTTTATATTTTAAGAGAATACATAGGTAGATAAAAACTCAGGGATCTGATATATAAAAAAAAAGTGGTGCGTATATACATTTATGTATATTTTTATATATATATATATATATATAGGTAATATAGTTGCATTTTCGCTTGCATGCGATGTCCATAGTCAAGGGGTGCATTATTCAATTGAATCCAACACTCAAATTCCATTGTGTAGATGAGCCTAAAAACATACATTCTCTAGCTAAGTAGCATCACGATGGAGGAAGGAGGCAACATAGGAAGGAGGTTTTTTATTATCAGATGATTATCTCGCCAATTTTTATTTATTCTTAAGGGGCCACACAATGAATTTGTGGCATTGTTTTTTATAACTGTGTTTTTAATTTTGATTGACATAGTATTGTAATAAGAACAGATGATTTATTCATGTTCAGCTCTTGTAATAAGTGAGCTCCTAATGTGAGCGATCATTTCTATATATTTATCTCTATGATATGTAAAAATGGGAGTGGGGATAACATGTACGCGACTATGAAAGTGGTATAGTGGTCCACTAGAAATACCATATATATATAGAGTTTGTGAATGTCTTAGAATTAATCACATTTACAGAGCTAAATTAATGGTTCCACTAGAATAACTATGTTGGAGTTGATGGTACTCTTTGAAAATCCATCGTATTGTAGAACATCCCCAGCAAGTACATAGAAAGAACTCACCCATGTATCACACTAAGGGAGTGAATGTTAGGAAATTAGTGCTCATCATTATATGTTTGTAATAGTTAAATGTAATATTCATAGGCACTTACATTAGTAAGTTAGTCCTGTTAGTATGAATATTAATATTCATATGGGTAATATCATATTTACATGTGAGAAAAATAAAATTTTGTAATATTATTAATATGAGTTATTAATCAAACTCATATATTAATAAGTATAGGATAATGTGTATTAGTTGTGAGTATTGTCTTGAATAACAGCAACTCATGTATCAGATTTGGGAGTTGTGTGAGAGATTGTTGGGTTTGTACCAGTGATATCATAGAAGGAGATTCTGTGAGGATGTTATGGGATTAAAGATTGGAGATTGAATCTCTTGTAATTATAGGAGTTCATTTTCCTATATATTTGTAATCATCTTTGAATGTTTTGACACAATGAGAACATATAAAATTATATTATATTGTGTAGAAAATAATCGTGTTATTTTCATGATCAACTAATTCGAGCTCTAGATCCTTCTCATTAAATCATGAAGTAACCCCATATCTTGATTTTGATCCTTCTTATTAAGTCATGAAGTAACCTGTTGTCTTGAATCACAATCATTATGAATGTTGTAGTGTGTTCCCAAGCGTCTAGTTGGATTAAGTATCGTACAAAAAATATATATTTTGGAACATCCATTCATGAATAACGAGTGAACCAAATAGGTTAGCATAATATTCTATAACTCTAATAACAAGTATGAAAAATAAGTTATTTTTTATCCAATCAAATGGAGTTGGAAATATACATATGCAATAAAAATTCGATGATAAAGATATAATGTATTAGATTTTATACAATAAAGTTTTTTATATAGTGTACTATATGCTCTAGTTTTTGCTTATAATTGGTCTCTACTATTTAGAAGGAAAATTAGATGACAATAGAAATTTTTTAATTTTATAAACATTTATTTATTTAGATTTTGATAGTGAAGAGTAATTTATCGAGCGAAATATTCACTATGCAATCTTATGGCATATCATATTTGTTCACCTAAATAATATTCTTATTTCCATATCTATTTCTCAATCTTTTATTATTAACACCTCTTAAAACTTTTCAATCATAAAATATCCCTTATTTTACCATTATTCAAGCTACCCATTTTCAATATCTTACAATTTTTATACCTTTTTAAATTTCTACCTCTTTAATGTTGGATTTGGATTTAATATCTTACATGTGTGGTTGCATTTTCGTCACTTAAATTTATTAATATTCATAGCATTCATTTTTCTATAAAAAAATCAATCAAAATGGTATACGAAACTATACCTCAACAATTCAATACTATGAATGATGTCCCAACTATTGAGAGTTATGTAGTGCATATAGTTTTAAAAGCATGTTGTTATCTTAAAAAGATGCCACTACTTTATAAAAAATAAAATGAAAATGATGTGAACTAAGTGTTTTTCCATATTCTCCACGACTACTCTTCTTCTCTATTCCCTATTGTTACACATACCAACCCCCAATATGTTAAGCTCTTATACCCCTTAATATGGGAAAAAATATTCGGTCCATTTTGACTAATATTTAAAACCTTAATATAAACTCACGAGTTAGGTAATTATTTAGTTTGTGAATCCTTCTTGAGTTTTCATTCTTTCATATTTTTTTATAAGTCAAATTGACATTTGTGTAAATATCATTGCGATGAATTTGATATAATTTAGGAATTACTTATTAAAAAACTAAAAAACAACCTTTTTCTACCAATATACATTATGCATCCAAAGGAGGTTCCTTGATGAAGAAAATCAATAGTGGATAAATGTGTTGTTGTACACGGGGATGACCATCTTCCCCATCCCAATCATTCCCAACATAATTCTTTCTTCATTTATTAATAATGATTTACCTTATTGAAAATCATTTTTTTCATAGCTGCCCGGTCCATCCCGCCCCTATTCCCACCAAAATTCATTAATCATTTTTTTATATTTGTGAGTAACATTAAACCTTTAATGAATTCTGATTATTTTCATGCATGAAATATCATAATGTTATCCCTTTAGCATAGCAAGAGCAAGAGATATGGGTCGATATTTTTTTCATAATCAATTTACAACTTGGTTGTTAATGATGTCAAATCAAGAAAAAAACCCACATTGAACAAGATGTTGAAAATTTTGAAATAGACCTTTAGGAAAAAGGAGAACCATTTAGATGAAAGGAATCAACACCTCGCAAATCATGTAAATGACCCCATCCTTCCCCTTCCACCTTGGATGAACGTGGCGATCTAGTGTTATATGAATATGTGCATTGTGTTATCCACCCTAGTGATTGGCTACTCGACCTTCCACCTACACATACCGAAATTCAATGTGAAGGTTGGAATTTTCAATAGCTTCTTCCTCGGTATGCACTTCATTCTCACCTCTAATACCACTCTCATAATTGATGTCCATAATCTCAATAAAAACATTCCCCCTCTTGAAAGGTCATTCAGAGTATTTTCTTTTGAAATGCAAGAACACAATAATTTCACACTTTTATGGCCATATCTTTGTTGTCACTCCCGACTGCATTATCACATTTATCCTCCTAGTTATAACTACATGTTGAAAGTTCTTGCCCATTTAGAATCTGTTATCAAAAATTAATAATCTAAACCAAGACATCCTTCCTTATTTTTACAAAAATGTTGGGGATTTGGGAAACTATGAAATAAATAAACTAAAGCAAAGAAGTAGAAAAGAATAAATCTAAATGGTATAAACATGCATAAGAATATTGAAATAGTGTGTCCTATTTGGTGTCCAAAAATATATTAAAATATAAATAATAAATTAATCTTTTAAAATAATTTAAAAACTTAAAAATTCAATTAAATTATGGATTCCCTGCACCTTCGTATATTTAAGCTCATCTGAGTAGTTTGATTATTGCATATGAGACATTTGATATTTGATTATGGTAGATTTTGATTTGCACTTGCTACGATTATCATCCTATGGTATATGACATTCTTATTTGACAAGGACACTATTGAGACACTATTTGATATTCATGACATTGGTCATTTCATGCTGATTAGAGATGATGATATTATGATGATTTAAGATTTGATAGATTATGTTTCTATATGGTATTCACTGATGATCGTGATTTTGAGTTATATATTGTTGATATTGGATCATGCTTCTATGTATCATTGGTAGAATAGATGTGGTGAAATTTTATTTAGCTGATATAGTATAGTCGATTTTCATTATGATTTATATGGATATTTTATCATAGCGAGCATATTTGAGGTTTGCCTTGAGTGTGCAGGATTTGTAGGTTACACCACTTGGTGAATGTGGGACTCAGTGGTAGCACTACCAAAGATGCCTAAGCCATCTTGTTGAACCCTTTATCTCACCTTGTTTCATTTTGGCCATTGTTTGTAATTGGGGAATTTGGTTGACTCTTGCATGTGAATTTGATTTATTCATATTGTTATTTTCCTAACCTTGAGCACCATGGTAAAATTAATTTTACTTCATTGCTCACCTAATTTGGATTTCTTTGTGCTAATGTGGTCATTTGGGATGATTTGTGTTATGGGGTGTTTTAGTGTCTTGAACTTGTTTAGGGATGTCTTGGGAGTTGCTAATATATTTTGTGGGGACCATTCCTCACCTTGATTTTCCCATTCAACACCAAATCCCGAATTTAACCTTTAAGGGAATTTTTGAAGGCTTGTATTAAAAGGTAAGGGTCTTCTTTACCTTAAAAATGGTCCATGGGACCTAACCTATGGGTGGGGGAAGATTTTTGTGAACCCAAAAAGCCTCTTCCTCACTCCACCCTCTCACAAGTCACTATCTAAATCTTATTCCCTTGTCTCACATGGGTGACCTTGGGATTTTGTGTGGGCTTTGGGGGCTAATTTGGATTTTTTTCCCCTTTGCATTTATTATTTTGGGGGATATGGGAAGTGACTTGGGTGACATGGAGGGTTTTCTTAGTTGGAAGGGTGACACATGTCACCCTCCCATGGGTTTGTGGGATGGAGAGTTTTCCTATATCTTGTTTGAATTTTGATGTTTGGGGGATTTTTGGTGGAGAACTTTGGTGGGGAGCTTTGGGAGCTTGAGGAGTCAAAGAGCTAGGAGCTTGTGGACTTGAGCTTGGAGTGTGAGGTAGGTCTCACACCTCATTTTATTTTGGTTTAGAAACCTTTCTTGTATGTGTGTGGATGTTATGGTTGGTAATGGTTTTGATTTGTGGGTTGGTTTTGGGATTTTATTGTTCTTGAGTTTTTTCTTTGTTTTGAAATTTATATCTTGGTTTTCTTTTCTCCTCCACTCCAATGGGGTGTGGATTTGGAGTGGGATTTGGGAATGGGAGGGGACCCTCATTTTCATGGCTTCTTGGGGAAGCCATGAATGTTTTCTTATCACTCCCTTCCTTGGGGGAAGTAGGAGGCATTCCCATTTGGTTTGGGAATCCCCTCCTATCCTTGCCAAGGAAGCTTGTAAGGCTTGAAAATCCTTGGCAAGGAGGAGATAATGGAGGTATAAGGTTTGGGAGTTTGTGATGATTCTTGGAGATACTACTTGGAGGATATTTGGCACTCTTGATATTATATATTTTAGCACTATGTGATCCTTCTTCCGTCTTCCCATTCCCATGGTTTCCTGGCTGTTTTGGTGGATTTGGTCTTTTTTTTATGTTTCATTTTTGTATTCTCTTGGCCATCCTTGTTTAAGTGCTTTGAAAACTTTGTTTTCCCTTGGCATATTTTGTAGCATGCTACACCTCTTTCCCATGGGCTTGGGGGAGGCTAGCATGCTCTTTCTTTGGAAAGAAGGCATGTATGATGCCTGTAGGTTGGGAGGCATATTGGGTCTTTGTCTTGTGGTGACTTGGAGCATGATTAATGTGAAGATTGGAGATTCGTTGTGGATTTAATTTGAAGGGTTGCATAGTTGGAGAGATGACCAAAAATTTGGGCATGTTGTTCCCATATTCGGGAGGATTGTTATACTTTCATTTTATTAGTTTATTTTTTATTGTTAGTGGGAGTTGTGGATATGTTTCTCTCTTGAAATGAAAAATGTAAAGTTATGGACTATGGGAATTGAAGTTGTTATTTATTGTATTGTATTGAAACCATGAAAGGATTGTTACTCTTTATTATCTCATTGTTTGCCTAAGGTGGTTTCCTCCTTTTGTGAGTTATGAAAATAATGAAAAAGCAATTATATTTGAGTTGTAATAAAGTTGTTACTCTTATTTTATTTGAAACATCATCTTGTAAACAAAAAAAGAGAAACAGTTTTACTCATGCTTCCATTTTCTTATTCAATGAATTTTTCTATTTATGAGTTTTGAAAACAAGGAAAGAATTTTTTTGTTTGCATTGCCTTAATATTTAACATTAAATCTGAAAATGAAATATGACAATTTCAGTTTTGTAATAGTTTAGAAAGGGTATTTTAAAATTATGATATGTATCATTCATCTTCTTTTTTTTCAATAAGATTGTATAAAATCATTTAAGTTAGAAAGTGAAATTATATAGGCACTTGTAGATTATGAGGTTTTGTATAAAAAAATGAGACTTAAATTTAAGTTATCTTCCCATCATTTAGAAATTTATATTATTTTCTTTTCAAATCTGAACAATGTACGTGTGTGTGTGTGTGTGATTTGTGCAAGAAAATTCACAAGTAAGAAAAATGAGATTTAAACCTTCTTATCTTATCACATGCCCATATGCATACATGTGATCCATCCATATCCATCCATCCGTATATATATACATAGATACATAAATGTACAGGTTATATACATACATTAAATACGCATATATATATATATATGCATGTATGTATATATATAGAACTGTGCTGGATGGATGGATGGAATGGATGCATATCCCTTTGATAACCTGTAACGTTACATTTAGTGATATGGCTCTTCATTGCACAGTATATATGTACGCACTGTATCCAAATATGTATGGTATATATATGGATGGATGCGTATATATACTATGCATATGAAGAGCCATTTCATATAACATATAACGTTACATTTTGGATCTTACAGTTTATATATTGCACTTTCTATATATATATATATATGCGTTTTAATATAACATATAACACATTTTGGACTCCGTTTACTACGCTTTCTAAAGTGTCACATATATATATATATGAAAACATTATATATATACACACACACACTAGTTAATAAGCATAACAGTGCCGATGGGGTGGGAGTGGTGCGGTCAAGTCACATGGTTGTGTGCTTGCCCACCCGGTTTCAAATCCCCTCGAGGCATGATCCTCCTCGGAGGTGGTTTCACCGCTAGAGGTGGCATCTCTGCTCGTGCTGACACTGGTGATTACTCCTCACTGCTGACGCTGGTAGCTGCTCCTCTCGTTGTTGACGTTGGTGGCTCCTTCTCCTCTCGCTGCTGACGCTGGTGGCTGCTCCGCTCACTGTCGCTACTCCTCTCGCTGAGGATCGTGGATGCTCCTCTCGCTGCTAACACTTGTGGCTGCTCCGCTTGCTGCTGATCCTGGTGGCTGCTCCTCTCGCTGCCGACGCTGGTGGCTTATTTTATCAAATGCCCATATGCATCCATACATCGCATGTGGTCGTTTGTCAACAATAAGAAGGTTACATTTTTGTCCCACTCGCTTTCGTTGTCGACAATGCTACATCTTCACTTCGGTTTCATGGTTTTTAATTGGGTTCCTAATAGTGGTCACCTTCATTGTAACCAGGTTGTGGATCCTCTCTAAAATCCTCATGTGTACAAGGATGTGGGTCCTTTCAAACACCCTCAATCCAAAAAAAAAAAAAAAAGCATAACAGTGGATGGAGGGGCCGCGGCCAGGCCGCGCAATCCTCCCCTTTGGTGGAGTGGGCAAGCCCAAACCACGCCACACTACGTAGCCCCACATCATCCACCTCCATCCAAACTGCCCTTCCTCCTTCACAAATCCGCCCCTCCTCTCTCCTTGCATTCGCCCTTTGATTTCCCCCAACCACTTTAAAATAGCTGCTCCTTCATGGGCGTCGCCCATTGACCAAGCAAAAAGAAAAAGAAAATAATAATAACAATACACAAAAAAAATCTACTTCGTCCTCCCATGGAGTTGACCATTGACCTGTGCAAAAGAGGGAAATGGAATGAGGGGAAACTAACATGGGAAGATAATAATGGCAAAATAAATCAAAACTTGACTTTAGAGAGGATTAGGGCTTCTTGGTAAAACCCAGATCTTGTGGCTAAAATTTAACCAATCCAAGGGCCAATATTTGACCCTCCTTTAATATTTTGGTGGGAGTTAATGTAATGGGGAAAAATTAACTTAATTGAAATTTATGTGGACTATATAACTAATTATTTTATATGATTATATTTGCGGGTTTTGTTGATAGGTGGGCATGGGATTCATTTGGATGGCCCAAATGGAATCCCATGACCCTTCCGCTAACAATATCTTGGCTTAAATTTTCGTTTCAAAAAAACAATAATTAATAAAACAAATAAATAAGATGTAGCAAACTTAATATCCGTAACCACAATGTCTTATCAAAGGTAACCATGCCCTACTATTGCTTATCAATGCGACCCTTAAATTTCTACTTTTGTGGAACGACGAAATAGGATTGGAAGCATAGAAAATTCTTTAACGGAAAATTTACGACTCATGGTTGCCGTCAAACCCGAATTGTCGGCAACGGTTTTCAAAAACCTCGGCTACATTAAAAAATTAATATCATCATAAATCTTTTGTCGTGATGGCTTAGCAAAGAGGAATAATGAAGAATTAATTTTTTTAACACACGAGACTAAACAAAAAAATAATAATTTCCCATTAGGACTCAATTGTGTTGTATTAACATAAATTTTATTGGGTTGAATTTTGGGGCATCACATATGCAACTCTCAAACTCATATGCACACTCAACCATGTTCCATATTGTTTCTCTCAATTTAAATCTATATCTTCATTTTACTTTACCATATTTTAATCAATCCCATGATTCTATTACTTATCGAACTTGTTCTAAACTGAATATTATCCTTTATTGTAATAAGCTATCTTTTAACCCTTAGTTTTCGGTTGTCTCCCATACCATACTCTACCGCCTATGACATTACAAATTTTGGCTATTCCATATTTTTATAATCTAACCTCCACAACAATGAATATTCATTTCTTAAACTTTAGAAATAACTCTTTAACCTTGAATTTTTATTCATATTTTACCCCTAGATTCTGCTAAGATGTACTTTGATATAACTTTCTTCTTTTGGCTTATTCAACAACCTCTCTAATGGGATGGCATGCACTTATATAGATGTTAGTGGTATTCCCTAGTATAATTTATCTATATTTTTTATAGTTGTATTATAATGGGTCCATAGGTTATTCTATTTGTAACCTTTTAACAATGTGTGATAAGTTAAATTATCAATATAGTCTACAGATTGCATAATAAGCTACATACTAGAAGATTATAGAGTGGAGACATAAAATATTAATTGAGAGTGGGAGAGAGAAAGAAAAAGAGAGAGAGAGAGAGATAAATGTCACATAAATTATATTACTGTAAAGATCCATAAGAGTTCTAGTAACACCAACTCGAGATCAATAACCCAAGATCAACATTTTGCGTAATGTAATTACGTTATTTTATACAATATGAAGCAATTGCACTGCTTTCATTCCGTTTAATTTCCAATTTCAAGCTAGATTATTGATATAGAAAATTTTAGCTGTGAATATTTGTAATTATGTGAATAGTAGGAATTTTAGAATATGCATATGGTTATTTAGATGACTATGTCACTGCCTTGTTTCGCCCAAAAAAACCACAAAATTTAATTTTCCCATGTGAATAGCTAACAAATTTCTAGTCCCAACATGTTGTTTAATGGATTTCCGCATAATCGAATGGCTAGGATTTCATAACTTTCTTGGATCACCAAAAATTATATGTACTCTTAGTTTCTATCATTGTATTTAGGGAGAAAACTTAAAATTTAATTAAATTCATATATATATATATATATATATATATATATATATATATATATATATATATATATATATATATATATATATAGTATTTACTCTAAAGAAAATGATTTTTTAATATTTTATGATTTGTGAATTTGTGATTTGGGCATTTTTCTAAGTACTATAAAAGGATTCAACATAATATTTACAAAAATAAAATAAATCAAGGTCGTGTAGGCTACAGGGTTATAGTTTACATCCTATAAGTATGTAGTACAAGTAAGTCTATTTAGTATTAATCCAATTTAAAACTTATTTTTTTTATCATGTCACATTACTTTATCTGATTTTGTAAGTTATGCTATTAGAAATAATATAATCTATTAAAATATTTCCAATGTTTTTTAATTTTTAATTTTTTATATTATGACACCACCAATATATGTGCATTGTCGCTACTGTCATTTTTTCCCATGTTGTACAACACTGCAATGCCTTATTTGATTTTCATCTCATCATAACCAACTAAAAAATTGTCCTTACAAAAACATGGAAACTAAAAAGGGAGTCACATCCTTCTCCAACACTATGAAGGGATAATTATTGTGTTTAAAATGAAACTCAAAATGATTTCATTTAGGATTTGATGACTAACATTTTCAATGATGATGAAAATGAAATGCCTCCCATTTACGACATCCCATTAAATGAATTTGAAACTAAAACACTAGAAGATTTACATTTCAAATCTAGTGCTAACAAATTTTCAACTACCTAATTGAATGTTGGAGGTGAAACTTTTGGAAATGAACAAAATTTAAATGTCGCCATATACCAAATACTCAAGGGACACCTCTTTTTGGAAAAAAAAGAAAGGTAAGAAAATGGGAATTGGGATGAAGTTTTAGGTTAGAGTGTGTTTCTATTTATTAAACCCATTGAAAATGAAAATAAAGGTGAACCTCCTAAATAATGCAAATCTATAATTTATGGCTGGATATTGGGAAGGGACGAGACAATACAACTTAAATTAGATATTATTGAGAAGCATGTATGAAAGATATATGAAAAAACTGTAATTTATGGAGTTGTGAAGAATGTCACGAGATGGAAAATTGTGGATAATTTTTTACATATTATTTATGAAAAATAATGTGATGAGAATAATAAAATTAAAATAATAGATGCACATAATGGAGGGAAAAATATATCTCAATTTAACAAGGTCATTCAAAATAATCTTTTAGGAAAAACAATTCAACTAGCTATTGTTTTTCACATTCTGAAAAGAGGTCGTCCTATAAAATATTTTCATAAATAGAAGAAGATGTCATCTTTTCTTAGTGTCCCACACTTTCCTTATTATCTTTGGTTTGAAATTAGTGGTTGGTATTAGGAATAATGCATAGTTATGGTTGAGAAAGAATACTTAAAAAATAAACTTAATTTTGCACAATATGTGTATTTTCTATTGATGAGACCTTCTAATATTAAATAATATTGGTTTGGTATGTGTTCACTTTTATATTATTAAGAGTCATGTGGGATAGCCTCACTTACTTTCTATTCACAAGATGAGAGATAAATCCAATTCTGAAAACTTTTTTGAACTAGTAATAAGAAGTTTGAAGGAGATCTGTGGCATGGGGATTCTACAATTACAACAAAGATGGTATGTGCTGGGGTAGATGGGAAATCATTAATGAGATTTCATTGTAATGGTATGTGTGTAAGAATAAAAACATCCCATTGTCCTTATATGATTTTTATTTATTGTATGGCTCAGAGAATGAATTTATCTTACAAGATAATCACCAAATTAAAGCCTATAACAAAAGTTCAATTACTTTTTTAAGAGGTGCATGATTATTTTTTTCGTAGTCCTAAAATGTTTCATGAAATTCTAAAACTGTGTAGAAGGACTGAAAAATGCGCATAAACTATTTAAATATGTAGACACTAGTTGGATATCATTGTATCAATTAGTTTGTAGGGTGTACGATGAGTACTAATCCTTATTATGAGTACTTAATGTGGAATAATATCATGGAAGTGGAAAAGGATCGTGATTTAATACATCATTTGAATGATATAGAGACATTGTTGATGTTTTGTGGTCTCCTTCCCATGTTCGATGAAATTTATCATTAAATTGAACAAGACCAAGAAAGAACTATATATATTGTTTATTTTCTAGTTTTCGAAAACATGTTGGTCTAGCAATAATATATTTGTTTCTCAATGAAACTTCTTTTTCAAATCTAAAGTTTGAGAGTTGGAACAATTTGATAAATATTGGAAATCTAAGTAGCTTTTTGAGGTTCAAGTTTTTTGGAGAATTAGGTACAATTATTTCAAATAGTAAATGGTAAGGTTGAGAAGGTAAATGTCACAAGGAATCTTTGATAACATTATATTATCAACAAGTGGAAGGTTAAAGAAAATTGTAACTTCCCTGCTAGAAGAAATAAGGTAATATTTTAGTAGGGATTATTTACTTGAAGCAATGGCTTTAGTAAATCCCACCTATTGGAATATTTTCCAAAATGAAACATCTTTGCAAGAAGACTACTACAAGAGACCGACTACATTGATTCAAGATTTTGGTAATCATGTTCATATCAATAGAACAAATATAACAAGTATTTTAAACAAGGAAATTTTTGTTGATCAGTCCCATGAATTTTCCTCTACACTTCTTGAGAAATTCAAATTCATAGATAATCCCTTAAAGTGTGGATTAATAACTCGGTTATGGAAAAAATTGGGTTAAGTGTTATTTTGTAGGAAACCATGACCAAGTTTTTGTCATTTTTTGATCTAAGTCAAAAACTGATTTTGGGTTTAATTAAAGATGAGATTTTTGTCATTTCCTTTTCCTTTATACGGTCAAAATTACAAAATAGACTTGATGAAAATTTACAAAAAAAAAATTAGAATTTACACTTCATGGTATGAAGTGAATAACTTTCCTTATGATATGGATTTGGCAATAAGGAAGTTGATTAATGAAAGGAGAGGGGTTGATAACAATGGAAAAAACACAAAAGATGACCTTGTTGGAGATGGGGATGGATCTATTGCACTAATTGAATGTCAAAAAAAATAGAGAATTGGTCAAGAAAATGATAGAGAAGATCCACCATCATCATATTAAAAGCTTCCATTTGTGGATTCATGATATAGATATTCAGATAATATATTCAAATAATAAGTGCATTATTAAGATAATATATTTTTTCTTTATTTATTATTATTTTTAAAACATAGTAGAAGTATTTAATTGATTCTGTCTTTTGAATGAAAATTTGAAGGAGTTGGAACGCTTCAGTTCTAGTCTTCAAATTCACCATGCATAGTCCACAAAATTTGATATGCTCGGTAATTAAACATGTTAGAATAGAAATACGTTGATTAAAATACTTTATGTTTCTCATGCACCTACAAAGCACAAACATAAAGGTTTATCTTATGAACCATTATTTATTGAATTAAAAAATAACACTAGATTCCTCATTCAACTTCCTTGAGACATGTCCTATATGAAACAAATTGAAAAGTGCAAATAATGAAACAAAT
>JAHRHJ020000210.1:352500-518490 GCA_019776745.2 Taxus chinensis | reverse complement strand
CGTCGTCTTACAGTCTCGATCAACTTCAAATCTATCAAAAAAAGCATCAAGCGTGCTTATGATAAGTGCTTCTGAGCGTACCTTTATGTTGGTGATCTTTTCCTCAAAGAGAATCACCATGTAACAAACTAGAAAAGAGCAAACGTGGAAAATTTGATCCCCAATTGGCATTGGGGCCTTATATAATCACTCACCCGTATGGAAGGAACTTATCGTTTAGGCTTCACTTAATGTAAACTGAGCCTGAGCCCCTTAATGCCTGCATCTTCGACCATTCTACTGTTAATTTCGGGTTATATCACTTCTTATCTACCTACTGGCTCGTGCCTGAGCTCATTTACCGCTACATACACTTTGTTTTTACATCTCAAAATTTAAAAATCAGATCACTACACCTCCCATGCGATGTCCTTCCCCGTTTTAGTCTAGTCCATGACTTCAAAGTATTAAAATAAGCCGTAGTCTTATGGGATTTTCTTGAGTCCAAACTTCCTACTAAATGATGCTTCACGCCAAAAGAACAATTCTAGTCATTCTAAATTAAAAATAGACTACTCCCGCGAAGGACATCTATATTGCCGAAACTATTGTGGGTATTATAAATAGGAACTGTCCCCCGAAGACAGCTATGAATTAAAATCAATCTGCCTATTATAAATAGGAATTGCTCCCTCGAAAGGACACATACACAGTCAGCCTTTATCAGAAAGCTTCTTGCATTGATCCACTTCGTGAAGAACCTCAAGAATAAAACAATCAAAATCCCTTGTAGATTCCGCATCGATCAGGTCTATATTCAATAAACTAAAAGCCTCATTCAAAAAGAAATTTTGAGTCAGGGACTTGTCTATTTAGGGTAGGTTCTCTTTCGTCCGAACACTCCACTTTGGAATAAGTTTTCCATACCTCAATATACATTCACCTCACCTCACCATTGTTTCAACTCAAGGACGTGACGTACCCTGATAGGATGTGAATATAACTCTTTTCACCTACATTGACTTCTAGTCTATGCACTGGTACCTAGGCTCAGTTCATTCATGTGTGTGGTCATTTTGATCTTTTACTACGGAGCAATCTTTATCTTTTTACTCGCACTAGGATTGTTGTGTTGATCTTAAGTAGGACATGGTCCTACCACTGGGTAGGCTAATTTCCTTCTCTTATACCTTTACAAAACATCACAATCGTTACCAACACCTTCAAACTTGCCATTACCAATATTACTATCAATACCTTTACCAAACCAACCAATCGCCTAACATACCTAAATTGCATGAATTCACTCCCCTGGTCCTAAGGGAGAACTACATCGGTCATGAGGCCCCCTCCTGTTTTGTGAAATGGGCTATGGAGGCAGCATTCGGAGACATGGGGTCTTCCAAGGGTTTTAGCTGCGACCATGCCCCCTACCATAACATATCATGTGTGTAAATATAAATTTTTGTGGTGTATTTCATTTAATCAACATTCCTCTTTATCCTTTTTCAAAAACACCGAAGTCCAAACAAAAAACATTCTTATATTTATCGTAATCAAATCACATACATATTCAGTTTGATTTAGATGTAAACAAATACATCTTTCTATCATCGACACGCAGGTCAGCTCTTATAATTCTTTATACCGTCTAACATTTATTTAGACCCTTACGCCTCATCCTGAACTAGGTGAGGATCGTGATGTTGTTGACCCTCTAGCAAGGGCCTCTCTGTCTAAAGGTACCATTGGCTATTGTACCGCCCACTGATCTTGCCAACCTTCCGTAACATAGAATACGCCCTCTCGCAGGAGGATGGAGGGACTCTAGACTCTGTCTCTCTGCCCGTGACTCCGCAACTGCACAATCTCTTGTCTTCATACCTGCGTTTGAAGCGCTGAAACAAACGCCTAAGACGATCCCCCCTCTGCTGGTAATCACGCTATGTGAGGCTGTCACGTATCACCTTGCAGGCTCTGCTACCCACCATAATCTATGGCCTCTATCGTTCCTGCGTCCAGTACCTGCGATCAGCTGCTACTTCTTCAGGACTTTCTTTATGGAGGTGTTGGCTGGGGAGGTGAGATGCTTGCCTCTTACGTCGATCCTCATATATGGTCATTAAGCCTGCGGTATGGCCTGACAAATCCAAATTGCACCGCACGTGATCTATAGGAAATCCTATCCTATTCACCTGGCCTGTGCCCCGCAGATCCACTCAATCGGGATCTACACCTCCTCAACTCCTAGATATGTTCTCTCGTACCAATAGTTCCCGTAAGGCCTCCAACAGATATCCGCAACCGTCACCCTCTCCCATACCTGCTTTGTAATACTCAATGCACCCATCACAGCCTAAGATCTTGCCTCTTGTTTTGTCTGGGACCCTCGTCTGAATACCAACCTCTGTACTCCGGTCTCTTCTACCTGGATGTCGGCCTATTGGTCGCACACAAAAATAATGTGCTCATAGGGGACCCCAACAGGGGAAAAGTATGAACAATCCATTGTTCATTCTTGTGATTTCACCTAAAACAAAGCCATAACCCCTGTATAACTCCGCCAAAGTATGCAGGTTACCCATGCAAACATCACGTTCCTTTCTATCATCTCCCAAATAACACACATCAATGCCTTTGAATCTTCCCCCTTCCGTCCTCGGTAACGCATAATCCAGACCGCTATCATTAATATCACTGCTAACCTTGTCTCCTCAGGGTGTTGCAACATTACCCATAGGTAACTGTCAAAACCTCGCTGTCTAGACCCCCCCCTCTGTGTCCAGATCTCGTGTGTATGGACCAAATACGTGTGTTACCGCTGCACACCCTGCGTTAGCAATTGCCTGCTATACTGGGGATTCCTATAATTGAGTAGTCTCAAAAACGAAACACATCTTCCAATGTCACTGTCATACTCCCCTTTGGTAAGTGAAGGTATTTTCTCAACTTCCATCTTCTAATCACGCCTGTGTAGTGTAACATGCATGGTTAGGCGCTTCGGGAATAAAATAGAGGATTCCACTTAACCCCAAACGATGTATCAATGTCCATTCAGCTGGCGTTACATCCACTCGGATTCGTGACAACAGCGCTGGTACACTATCATTCATCCTCAACCCTGCCTCTGCCTGCATACATCAAAATAACAAACAACCATTCAATCCATCAAATCCCCACGGGTTTTTCCTCACATTCTGGAAATTCCTACAGCAACCGGTATCATTTATAGTCAACCAGTACCGGTTCAGTAACCGATACCGGTTGTCCCTAACCGATATCGGTCACTGTCACCTTCATATAGCCTGCCTAAACACACTGCCTACGACAATAATTTGAGCGTTTATTCCTTTCTATACATACAAACATACCTGAAACCCCTGATTACCTACCCCGTAACACTTACCTCACCTATAACCCTTGCTATCATGTTTTCTTTTTCATATCTACCCACTTAATCTCCTATTCATAACACATGCAAAAATCAAATCACAACCAAAATGTTTACCTCTTGGGGTCTGCAGCAGCTTGCGGTGGCACTTGTCTTCCCTCTCGGCCCTGCCTGTTGGATACTTCTCCTCGTTCTGCCATGATCACCACTCTTTTCAAATTCGCCTTTCTACTTTCTGAATCTCTTTTCTTATCACTCAAATCTTACCTGTCTCAGTCTGTCAAAAAGCGTCGCATTCGCGTATTTAACCTCTTGCATGGCTCTAAAAATAAGAACTTAAGTTACCACCCCTAGCTTTTCTATTTTTAGAAAAGCTCATAACTAAGTAACCGATATCGGTTATATAACCGATATTGGTCTATCAGCTACCGTCATCGGTTCCCTAACCGATATTGGTTACACACCTGGCTTTTTAAAACATGGGTTCTTTTCTTCATTTTCTACCTAATTTTTTGTCACGCCCGCCTATTTTCTTGCATCACAACACCATTATCCATATTTGTCCATCCACCACACATATCATTACAATTTCATTAACATCGTCTATTTTTACAAAAACAAACAAACCATCAACTAAGGATATCAAAAAACTATCAATCTATACATCATTTGGATCCAACTCATCAGATACATATATAACAATGTCACAAAACCAGCCCATAACATGCAACATTTCATCATATAACATGTCATCCATATATCAACATGTCAACTAAACTCATCCTACATTCTATATCACAAACCATTGACGAAATACTTAAAAACATTTTCAACACTGCATATGGATCAAAACATCATCTCTATATATATATACAAGTTTCAAATGTATAATGTGCCCTGCATCGGGGCCTCTGTGATCTCATAATACAACAACAAAGCCGGCATGCAGGTCGCAATAAATATCAATCACCTCGACTCAGCTCGCAGGCCGGTCCCTCATATCAAAAATATACTCGTCTCACAGGCCGGTTATCAACTGTACAACCCATACTCGACTCGCAGGCCGGTATATAATGAATGAATGAATCAATACATGAATAAATGTAGGCACGCAGGCCTTCTATCAACACAACCGGTTCGCAGACCGGTGCCCATGTCCATATACAAAAACTATGTGGGGATCCCTTAGCTCTCCCCACCACCCTCAGCACCTCTCCCTGTTGGTCCCTGTGGTGCCTCTCACCTCCTACCTGTAACGGACATGCCGGTTGTGGCTGCGCCTCCCTGCGATCTTTGACTATGCGAGGTCTCCGCTCGGTGTGCCGCATATGGCTGATACTCAGCTCCGGTACTATCAAGGACATCTTGATAGTACCGGGCCTCCGCTCTCACCTCCATGTATCTATCCCGTGCCACCGTCGGTACTGGGGCTGGTCCCCGGACTCCTCCTGCCTGTGCCATGGGTCAAACTTTGCTTTGTTGGGTCCTCTACCAATCAAATGTTGCCTGCTACTCACTCAGGCCCACAAATCAACTCACTTCTCCACTCAACTAGTGCCACCTCAGCCAACAAATGCACCGCTATCCAAAATCCACCTCAGACAACTTAATTGGTTTCCAAATTGCAAAAGTGACAATGACCAGACATATTTTTCTTTTTATAGGTTTTTCACATAAAACTGATACCGGTCAAATCGTGCCCTAAGAAACCAGTGTCGGTTATCTAATCGGTACCGGTCATAGATAACCGATATCGGTTTTATCTTTTTTTTACCCAACATTTTGCCCTTATTTTACTATTTGCCCTTTTCCACCAACATCGCCTATATCCACCTTTGATGCAAACATTTTCACCATTTGGCCCTACCCAAGGCCTCACCCTACCCTACTGGCCCGACCCAAGGCCTTGCCCTAACCATTTGGCCCGACCCAAGGCCTCACCCTACCCTACTGGCCCGACCCAAGGCCTCGTGCTAACCATTTGGCCCGACCCAAGGCCTCACCCTACCCTACTGGCCCAACCCAAGGCCTCGCCCTAACCAACCGGCCCGACCCAAGGCCTCACTCTACCCTTCTGGCCCGACCCAAAGGCTGCAATCCAACAACTCGGCCCGACCCACGGCCGTACCACTTCAATACTTTACCCAAAATCAACACCATACACTTTTTATCCACCCATCCTGTAGTTTTTTGTTCAATCGAGCTCACCTGTTCGTGTTTTCGCATGATTAGGGTTCTTGACTTGATCTGTCGACCAACTTTGCCCAGACCTAGACCGTGACGTTTATCTCAACCAAACAAACCATTTGGTGCTGCCGGACATGCCTAAACGTTCCTGTACCTTACCTGTTATATACCCTGGAGCTACTTCCTATGCCTTGGATACCAAGATTATACCACCCTTGTTTGGATAAACTATCGACCTTTGCCTCTGCACTGCTGGTTTACTCATCAAATCATGTCCCCTAGTCGTACTATGGCATTTCAACATGCGTCTGCTTCCTTGAACCTACCCCACCATCTTACCATCCTCTCTACACCATTTACCCTTTATCAACCCTATCCCTGATTTCCCATTCACTCAATCTGTGATAGATTTGAGGGGGATTACCTATACCCTTAACAGGGAAAACCACTTCATATTATTGTCCGCGCAGCTTTATAAAACAAGCTACATGACAATAAGGGGCTAATGTAGACACCAAATTTGTGTCTTACGACCCCTTGTGACCCACATCTCATCTCGCAATATAACCTCATCACCTAAACCTTACACAATTATTTATTAATTACCTTGTAATTGATAAATCCACATCACCTTACCTACCACCTCATTTTGCCACTTCATCATGACCTAGCCCTAACCCTAAACTAACCTAATTAAGACCCATAACTTGGTCCACACCTACACCCATAACTAATGACCCCTTTCTCGCACCCAAAACCGACCTTCTAGTTATTTGACCAAGCCCACAACTGATCTCTCAGGAGAAAAGCAGGGAAGGTGGGCTATTTTACTAAAAATAGCCTACTTTTTCCTTACCGATGCCGGTTCCTACTCGACCGCCGTCGGTTACGTAACCACCATCGGCTCCCTGTAAATGGGCTCCCCGAACCAAAATCAAAGGTGGAAGGATTTTTGAATCAACAGAGATCATTGGGAGTGAGGAACAGAGTCCAGATCTTCACTTGATCGAGCAGAGATGAGTGGAGATACCAGAAGTGTTTACAGCAAAGGAGATCAGCTTGCATCTTCGTCAAAACCAGTAAGTCACATCTTGCATGTCCTCTGTTATAACATTTCTTATGCCTTTTGAATCACAGTCCTCATAAATCCATCCCTGAATCCACTACCCAGCGTGCATATTACATCTAACTATCATTCATCTACCTCTCATCACCTTATTTCCTAATATCACCCATATACAGCCTTACAAATAACACAGCTACCAAATAACACAAACGCCTCACAAAACAACCAACCTACAGATCCTAAACCCTACCGACATCGGTTACCAGTAACCGGTATCGGTTACCCAGACTACAAACCAGAAATCAGCCTTTCCCCTATCTGTTCCAAACGAAGTAATTTGATTGATATTTTACAGTCTTTTGTGTTAATTCATATTAGCAGGGAAACTAACCACCTTTGAAAGGAAGTTTTATATTTCCTGGGCCCAAGGCAGTTTCCTCATTTATTGTCTAATCAAAATCTTGTGGTCTTGTGTTCTTATTTGCAGGTAGTCCTTCCAAGACAAAAAGGAGTTCTTCGCAGTCAGCCTGATCTTCCTCTACGGTACGCGCACACCATCTCGACATTCCACAGGTATTCCTCCTAGCCCTAACCCTTATCTGTTTCTAAAAGGAATGAAAGGATAGAAGCAACTCTATTCCCAGAAGTCGAAACATTCCGAGCGAAACAATATATATATATATATATATATATATATATATATACTATATATATATATATATATATATATATTAATGTTCATACATTAGTATTAAATATAATGTTTATAAATTAGTATTAAACCCCACATAAACCGCCACATGTTATTGCCAAACTTCCACGTGGAATGGAGAAGGTGGTGAAGCGGTGGTAGGGGGCGGTTATGCTCACGTGGTCTGTTGACCACTTCACATGCGTGGAAAAGGCTTTATAAAGCCTTAAACATATATCAACCCACAAAATGTGGGATTCACCCACTTCCCTTGTGTGGAAAATGGTGGAGGAGCCACTAACATGGGGATGTTAATCCCATTTCTTATGCAAATCCGCCACTTTGACCGCTTTAACAAACTCCACGGCAAAATGATAGGAGGAAACATTTGATCCCCTAACCTCATGGGTCTAAAACCAATCCGCTAGCCAACCTGCCAAGGGATCACAACAAGTTATAAAATGGGGCGCTTCCACTTATACAGGGGAGACAGGTCTGTGCAAAGGAGGAGAAGGAGGCAGTTTCAGAAAACGCCATTTTTGAAGGCCTTGCACTCAGATTGGGCACTTGAAGTAAAAATATGAAATGAAGGAAATTCTGAGATGATTCCAACGATGTAATATTTTATGTTTTTTTTGAGTTTTAACCTATTTTTGGAAGCTTTGAATGCAGTTTTTAACAGGGATCTACAAGACAGCTAGTTGGAAAACATGAATTTCAATGCACTTCTGGTCCGAATTGTGACTTGGTGTAAACATGAAAAGTCTTCAGAATTTAGAGATGATTTCAGATATATGATTTTTTTTCATATAATATTTTTAAATCTCCATTTGTATGTGTTTTTCTAACACAGTTGTAGGGAGATCACATTGTGAAAACACTGTAGGAGCCACGGATCGTTCTTGGGACAGTTTCTGCTATTTTTCAGAGTTCTTGGGACATTGATCAGCTCATTTGAAGGTTTTGATTCATTATTGGTTGTTTGTAAGAGTTATTGTACTTTCATTTCAATATTATTAATGGATCGGTTCAATCTGAACCAGGGGACGTAGGAATTTCTGAACCCTGTAAACAATCTTGTTTGTTATCTGCATGTTTTCAGTTCTGATTATTTATTTGCTACACAAGTTTTCCAAACTTATATGGATGCATAATAATAAGAATTTAATCAATTTTTGGAGTTTAGAATACTTAAAATTGGTTTAAAAAAATCACGATCTTTGGAAACTTATAAAAGTGAAAAAAATACAACACATGGTTTTCAGATCATTTCTTCTTCTTCTTCTTCTTCTCTCTTTCATTCTAGAAAGATTATTTCCTTCTTTTGGTTCAAGATTTATTCATGGATATATTTTACTATGAGTGCCTCATTAGGCCTAGTTATTCGAGACTCATAAGATGGTGGATCTTGCCACTTCTTATTTGGCCCCTAGCTTCACTTGAGGGGGGGTGTCCATAGAGTAGTTATTTACCTTATCTCATATTCACCTAGGTACTTTATTTACCTTTATTATATAAGTATCCTCTACCCATTTGTGTGTGTGTTCTATTTCTTTTTGATTTATTTAGATATTAGGGTAACCATATTATCTATTTGTTAGGTATAATTTATTTCCTTTATCTATGGTATTGACTAGATCCTTGATGTCTAGTTGCTTTGGTAAATCTATGGTCTTGACTAGTCACTCTAAGTTGATGAGTAGTTCTTTCCTTGATTTATGGCTACATGATCTACAACCTTGACTGGTTCTTAAATTGTTATTTCTTGCATATATAAGCAAGGCCCATTCCATTGTATTTCATTGAGTTCCATAATAATATATGATATTTCAACTTCTCATTTCTTTGAAAAGGTTAATGTATTAAAGTTATTCTAGTGAATTACTTTTATCTTATTGATCATGGTGTTTGATTAACATCTGAGTTCTCATGGATTAGTACAATCTCTCTTATCATTCCTTTTAGCTAACACTTAAGATATCTTTGTTTAAAGGTTCCATTTTTTTGATTTGATCAATGCCATGAAATGTTCTTCTCTTGTGCTCTTGAGTGACCTTGAGAATCTGAAATGACTGCGATCCTTGGTATTTTTCTAACATTGTGCATGGAATAATTGTTTTTATGTAGGACCAACCCTTTGTAAAAATTGGAAACATTTACCATATAAAATAAAATAATCAAACCACTAACAAAGTTTGCATACAATTTCCTTACTCAAAAGATCAAAATCACACTTTGATAAATTAATAAAATGAATAAAATACATTAACTTTGCAGGTTAGGATAAGGGTAAAAACCAATCCAATTTAATTGTGCTAAGTACTTTGGGCCTAAGCCCTAAAACTCATTAGCTTTTAGGAGTACTACAGGATGAAAAAACATTGTTTGACACACTTGAGTGAACCCACCATGAAAACGGGAAGTGCCCCATCTCCTACTTGACTAGTATGTAACCTGTGAGGAATACTAAATATTGTCCATGGTGACCACCCCATTCATATAGATTACGAGGCATAGTTCATATTTAGGATTCATTATCAGTCTGCATATCTGGTTTAGACAAATATTTGCATGATTTTGATTCAAAAACACTAGGAAGCTATTTGGAATCGAAGCAACTTTATCTTATTTTTATCTGAGATCAAACCTTGTACATAGAAAAAATTTATCTGAGTTATAACCTTATTTTCAAACAAGATAAAACTCTTTCCAAGTTGTGCCACGTATGTTTTCATAAAATATCGTACCCCTTCCATAATTTTGGATTCCTTTATCAAAAGAGAACAAAATTCTATCAACCACTTTTGACACTTAAGCTTGTTTTTCTTAAAACTTGATTGAGTGTTGAGATTGTGTTGTTAATTGTCATATTTTTACTAGTTTCCTTCACCAAATTTGTAACATTCAAACCTATGAAAATATCCCTTCGCATTCATCATGCTACCCACATTTTGTAGAGTTTCCTTGGTAAAATTTCACCATACATTAAAACCTTAGAAAATATTCACTTTGTGGCCATTATGCTGCTCATTTTTCCTTAAATTACTTGTAATTTTTACACGAGTATCCTAAATATTTGAAAAACATATACCCATCATGGAAATAGTCACATTTAACACATAAGATGCATGTATATAACCCCTTCCTCCAAACCCTTTAGACCCATCTTCTGATGAGGAACAAATACTTGTAGATCATAGTGGTGCTGAGGAAGAAATACCTCCTCACATCTTTGAAAATGATCCCGCACATGTTGATAAATTCTTTCTTCAAAACAAGGACAATTTTTTTTTGCATTTTGTAGAATTATGGATAAATTGCCCTCATATTTTGATCCCACCTGCCTTAATATCATGATTTGAGGAGAAGAGGAAACAAAACCTCTCTTTTTTTTAGAACCATCGAGAACATATTAAACCATGAACATGAATCTAAATCCTCACAACCTGAGGGTCTTCATGAGGAAGAAACATCCTCTAAAACTAGAGTTGACAATCGTAAACCATTTATTCGAATTAATTGTGAATCCATAACAAAGGGTGAAGAACCCCAACATGAAACCCAAGATGAACCACATAATTAGGATGTCACTGTATAATAACAATTACAAACTCTTAGCTGCAAATTAGAAAATATAGCTATGGATATCCATAAGATATGCATATAGTTACCCATGCTGAGAAACCTAAAGTGTTGTATGATGGGAACTATACCAAAAACCATGGTGGTGTGGCATCAAAATGTAATCACACACATATACCTCCCACGTTGATGGATGGGAAAATTTTCAACCAAGAATGACATTCTATGAAATACGCACTTATTGGTCTACAAGAAAACACTATGGGACATAATAGGAAATATTAACTCGAACAATGGTTTCCTTTCCCCTTTGATCAAGAGATGTTACACACTCCCTTTCTAAAAAAATTTGACTTCCCTAAATTATACAAATATAGTGTTTCGCATGGAATGTTTCGGCTCTGCAGAATAGACTTGCTTCTATCCTATCATTCCTTTGAGAAATAGATAAGGGTTAGGGCTAGGAGGAATACCTGTTGAATGTTGAGATGGTGTGCGTGTACTGTAGAGAGAGATCAGATCGACTGCGAAGAACTCCTTTTTGTCTTGGAAGGACTACCTGCAAGTAAGAATACAGGACCACCAGATTTTAATTAGACAATAAATGAGGGAGCTACCTTAGGCCCAGGAAATATAAAACTTCCTTTCGAAGGTGGTCAGTTCCCCTTTTAATACGAATTAACACAAATGATAACAAAGAAAGCTATTGCAAAATCACAATTTAGGTATCTCGTTACAAAGCAATAGAAGCTAAATTATCAATAATAAAGCGTCACGTTGTTTGTTCGGTTACTGGTCGTTGATACGTTCAGGTTGAGTTATATGGATAAACCAGACAGGATCTGAGGTTGTTAGGTGGTAAATAGGTGAGAAAAAGGTTTCGGGGTATAGGTCACAGTGACCGACGCCGGTCATTGGGTAACTGACAGCGGTTAGAGAACCACTGCCGGTAGGGGATAAACGATACCGGTAGGGTTAGCAATCTAAGTGCTTCTAGATAGAGGTTGGTTGCAAGGTGATTGTGGGGTTATTAAGATTGGGGGATGGATGAGGGGAATGATGGGAGGATAGGGAAGACTCAGAGTGTGGTAAAATGGCCTTCTGGGCAATATCAAGATGTATGGGTGAAGGTTAAGTGTAGTATGTTGCTGATAGTAGATATGGGAATAAACTTATGATTACTATTAATCAACAGGCTCAAGAAAATGGTGCTTAGAAACATATAAAACACTACTTACTCGTCCCTGATGCAGATGCAGGTTTCAGGACTGTGATGATGAAGACAAGACCCAAGTTGGATGATCTGACAATCTAAGATGAGTTATCTCCTCTTCTGATGCTCGGATGAGTGTTACTGGGCTCTGGTTATTCAGTTGCAGTCTTGGGCTTGATGTCCTTCTCTGCAAACTCTTCCTGTTTCTTCACTTGTCTCTGCTCGGCCAAGCAAAATCTGGATCCTTTCAATGATTTCTCCTCCTTTTTTTCCGATCAAATGAAAATCCGATCCCTTGTTTTTGGTTGGAAGTGGTCATTTACGGGGAACCGATGGCGGTTAAGCAACCGACGGTGGTCGAGTAGGAACTGGTATCGGTCAGGTCAAAGCGGGCTATTTTTGGTGAAATAGCCAGCTTTCCCTCCTTTTCTTCCGAGGGATTGGTTGCGGGCTTGGTCAAGTCATTATGAAGTTGGTTTTAGGTGCGGATGAGGAGTAATTAGTCATAGGTGTAGAATTGGACCAAGTTATAGGTCTTAATTAGGTTAGTTTAGGGTTAAGACTAGGTCATGATGAGGTGGTGACATGAGGTGGCAGGTATGGCGATGTTAGTAGATTTATTAATTATAAGGTAATTAATAAATAATTGTGTAAGGTTTAGGTGATGAGGTTAGGTTGCGAAATGAGATTGCGGGGTACAGGGTGTCGTAAGACACAAATTTGGTGTCTACATATAGGGATAAAATTGATCCTCATGATCACGTGGAGGACTTCTTCATGACATTCCAAGAAGTCTCTTACAATGATAAGTATTTTATTTATTTGTTTCCTTGGAGTCTTAGGGGCTAAGAACTCAAACGGTTCTTCCATCTCCTTAAAGGGTCTATCTTCACTTTCACAAACTTGGTTTAAAATTTCGTTCATCACTTTTCATTCAATATGTAAATTGATACTACGATGTTATACATTTGTAGTGTCAAAAAAATAAATAACGATAACTTCTCTACTTTCTTACAGTGATAGAAGGTGCTGGATAATTGATTCCCTTTATCCATTCCTGAGAAACAACTTGTAAGCATATTTGTGTTGAATCTATACCCTAAAATTACCATCTATTTACAAATGCATTGTGTACGTATGTTTAAAGAATTCATTGAAAAATGAATCTAAATAGAGAAAGCTCTATTGGCCAAAGGGGTTTTTAAACCCTTTCAATGAGATAAATATGAATCAAAATCCACCGAAAAATCTAAATTCTTTAACAAAAATAAACATTTCGCAGGTGATGGAATCACTAATTCTAAACATGTGCAAGTGGTTCAAAACACCCCACATTTAAAATTCGCATGAGGGCCAACCAAATTAGAAGTCAAATGCAGGGAATACACTTCACTTACAGAGTCCCTTTCCTTAAACAACTGAACATGGCCAATATGGTCAATTTTCCTATCACCACCCCTTTTGTAGATGATGCACCTAAACCTTCATGGTATAAAGACCACAATTATTTCGAGTATCATTGTGTCAAAGTTCATGACACAAATTAATGTATGAAACTGAAAAACTTCATTCAAGATCTCCTAGATCATGGAGATATTGAACTAGATACATAATTACCTAAAAAACATCTAGCAATCAATTGGGGATTTATAACGAGCCTTTCCTAAAACATAAACAAGTAGAAAAGAACTTAGATTGAGGTCAAACCTCTTAATGTAAAAGTGCCAACCATGATATTTCTCAAACATCGAATCCATTTGATTCTCTTATTGGCTATGTTCATTTATCATTTACCATATCCACACCTTCAAAATCAAATCTTGGGATTATGTCATTACAACATGACACATTCTTCTAAATATTCCAGTACCCCCTTTTTCTACTCCTTCAGATAGTCATTACAATCTCCTATAACATCTTGAGAAGACAACCACCAAAATATCTGTTTTGTATATTCTTAAGATATCTATTGTTCACAAGGAAATCCTCTATAAGACCCTTTAGGATTCAAGAGTTCATGCAGACATTGATAATTTGTGCTTATAATCCTTGGTTGTAAAAATCACCCCATCTGAATAAATCACTTTTATCCAAAATAATATTCCTATGGATCATCAAACACACAACCTACCCTTGTATATAAAAGTGATCATTACCCATAAAAGGTTAAAAAGGTGCTTGTGGAAAATGGATATGGTTTTAATATATATAATTTTAAGCTTGTGAAATAATTAGGACACATGATACTGAAATGGATCCTAGGCTGAACACCATTAAGGCTTATGATAATTCAAAATGACAATCAACAGGCACAATCACCTTACACATGGAATTTGTCCATATCATGCATGAAAATGTTGAACCCTAGTCACTGGTGTTATCATTGATGTCAAGTGGCATTTATGGAAAAGTAGTGACTGGTGAAGTGAGGATCTGTATGAGGCATGAAGGTTGATTGGCAGTGCATTCAAGATGGTTTCAATGTGTTGCAAGATTGGTCAGTGGGGTAGGATTCTACTGTAGGTATGGAAATGGTTTGTATGCTTGGCTCAGAGGTTCTACAAGTAAGATATGATGATGTTAACATGGTCTAGATATTTTACAGTGAGTTTTAGGTCATTTTGTGGAATACTCAGTTGAAACTAGCCCATTTAGGCATGTTTCTAGAACCTGATGAGGTGTGGAAGTTTGGAAAAGATCATGAAAATACAATGTGAGCATGGGAGGATCCTATGAAGTTTTTCTAGGGCATGTATGAGCAGCATCAAGGCTTAGTTTAGATATTGGAGGTAAAAATTCAAAGGTTCAGCAACGTTGGCCTTGAGGACTGACTATGTAGGATGAGGTAAGTGAGATAAGTTTGAATATTATAGGTATATTTACGATAAATAAACTCTTGGATCATGTAGAGGGGTGAGTTATGGTGATTCATGTCAAGTTTCATCAAGCTCTGAAGATGTATGTGAAAGTTATGCTAGTTTTTCTAAAACTGGTTCTTTGAGAAATGCATTTTGAGCCCTTTGTCCTCTTAGCACCCAAGAAAAAATATGAATACTCCTTCAAATAAAGAATAGAAGAAATTTTTTGGGTATAATTCCAATCTTGAAATGTTGCAAAATGTTTAAATCAATTTGGATAAGAATAAAGGAAGTTAATATCCTTTTTATCAGTATTTCTCTCTCTCCCAAGCATGTTTGTAAAGCAATAGAAGTAAGATGAGTTTTTTTCATTCAAAACACTTGTGTGAATTGATTTTAAGTCTATCAGGGTTTTCTAGGGATGAATTCAGGTCAAATAATATCATTAATTCTCTTCAATAATATTTTATCTTCTCAAGTTCTCGAAGTGAGATACAAGTGGCATAGTCATAAAGTGAGACAGTACAGTCCTAAGTTGTAAGGTTTCCTCATTTCTATAAGTTTAAAATAGAATGTGAATCCTTCATTAATTTTATAGCAAATACTCTAAGTACAATTTTTCTCCAATGTATTGGAATGATGCTATAGAATTTCATAGCTCTTAAGATATCTCCTAGAACCAAATTAAAATAGAAATTTTGAGTTGAAATGAATATCCATGTCCCATTGTGCTTGAATGGAATACTTGATTGAATTTGAAGGTTGTTTAGAGAGAATATTTTCTTAGTGGTGGTAATTTCCCTGGAATAAAAATCTTGGAAATATGTAGTTGTATGCAAATCTTGATTGTGTGGATGCACTAGGTATAGGAATTTGTTAATTGTCTAAAGACTTCTTAGAAGATGGTTTAGATTCTTTGCAAAGAGAGATCAGTCATGATGAATAGCCTTAATTAGAACAATGTTTAACTCTTTATAACTGTTAAGAAATTATAAGGCTATGTGATCAAATTATGGGCACATTCCTCTATTTCCCACAACAGAGTGACTGTAACTCATGATGAGTTCTTTCCTCAAGAATATCAAGTGTCACAAGGTAGTAATAGTGAATGTTGAAAAGTTACAAGGCTCAAAACAAGAATCTAGGGTTTGGTTCTCAAAACCCCAACTATGCACTGTAAAAACATATGACTAATAGTATTTTGAGCTGCTACAAGGTGAAATAAGTGTTAAATTAGTTGGAAATGGGAAGTTCAGACTTTATGTAATTTAAATCTTCAAAAACCATCAATAAATGCTCGATAAATTAATTTATAATGCCCCTTTATCAGCCATATGCGGCACATAGAGCAGAGACCTCTCGGAGCCAGAGATCTCAGGGAGGTGCAGCCACAGCCGGTGGGTCTGTGACAGGCAGGAGGCGAGAGGCAGCACAGGGACTAGCAGGCAGACAGGCAGAGGGTGGTGGAGAGAGCTGAGGGGTCCCTGCATAGTTTTGGTATTGGTTCATTGGATATGGGCACCGGTCTGCGAACCGGCTATGTTTATATATTGTATATACCGGCCTGCGAGCCGAGTACGGGTTGTACAGTTGATACCGGCCTGCGAGCCGAGTATGTTTTTGATATGAGAGACCGGCCTGCGAGCCGAGTCGAGATTATTGACAGTTATTGCGGCCTGCGTGCCGGCTTTGTTGTATTATGAGATCACAGAGGCCCCGATGCAGGGCACATTGTATATTTGAAACTTTGTATATATATAGATATGATGATTTGACCCACATGTTGTGCGTAAAAATGTGTTAAGTGTTTTGAAAATGGTTTGTGATATTTAATGTATGATGAGTTTGATTTACATGGTGTTATATATTAATGATGTTGATGTCTTTTGTTGATGGGATGTATGTATGTATATATAAATGATGAGTTTAGTTGACATGTTGTATTATGAAATGTTGTATATTTTGTCGTTAGTTGTGTGAAATTGAATGTATGTAGCTGCTGAATTGGATCCAAATGGTGTATAGATTGATGGTTTTTGATATCGTTTGTTAATGGCTTGTGTGTTTTTGTAAGATAGATAGATGATGTTGATGAAATTGTGACGAGATATGGATTTAATGAAAAATATGGATAATGGTGTTGTTCATGCAGGAAAAAGGGACGGGCGCCACAAAAATTTGCAAAAATGAAGAAACGACTTAGGTTTAAGCAACAAGGGGGGCATGACCGATATTGGTTATGTAACCGATGTCGGTAGCTATATGACCGATATCGGTTATGTAACCGATATCGGTTATGCAAGAATTATTTTCCTAAAAATAGAACTGCTGGGTTGGCAACTTAAGTTCTTATTTTTAGCATTCTTATTTTTAGAGTCATGCAACAAGTTAAATATGCGAATGCGACGCTGTTTGACAACTGCTACAGGTAATTGCATGAAAGAATTTGAGTGATAAGGAGGAAAGAGACAGGTGAAGTGAGCGTGGGCTGAGATTCAGAAGGCAGAAAGACAAGTTATATTTGAAGAGGGTGGTGAACATGGCTGAACGAGGAGAAGCATCCAGCAGGCAGGGACGAGGGGGAAGACATGTTCCGCCCCAAGCTGCTGCATCCCGAGAGGTAAACTGTTTGGTTGTAATTTGATTCTTGCATGTGTTGTAAATAGGATGAAAGAAGTGTAAGTGGGTAAAGATGAGAAAAAAAAGGTGATAGGCAAGGGTTGGGGATGGTATGAGTGCTACGGGGTAGGTAAACAGGGTGGGCATGTATGTTTTTAGGTATAAATAGGAGTAAACGAGTAAAATAATTATCGTAGGTGTATGTTTTAACCAGGGTAGGTATATTTTTGACAGTGACCGGTATCGTTTAGGAAGTAACCGGTATCGGTTAGGGTATCGGTTATGCATAACCGATATCGGTCACTGTAAGGGTTTCCAGAATTTGAGAAAAAACCCGTAGAGATTTGTTCTTTTGAATAATTATGTGTCGTTTTGATGTATGCAGGCAGAAGCAAGGTTAAGGATGAATGATACTGTGCCAGCGTTGTTGTCACGAATCCGAGCGGATGTAACACCAGCTGAATGGGCATTGATAAATCAGTTGGGGTTAAGTGGAATCCGCTATTATTCAAGAATCACGCGTAACCATGCTATGTTGCAGGCGTTGATTGAGAGATGGAATCCAGAAAAGAATACCTTCTATCTACCAACAGGGGAGATGACAGTGACTTTGGAAGATGTGTTCCGTATTTTGAGACTCCCAATGATAGGAAAAACAGTGTATCAGGCATTGCCTAGCGCGGGGCGGGCAGCGATAACAACAGTATTTGGGTCAGCTGCACGAGATTTGACACAGCGAGGTTTATCATTTACGTATGGTACAATGTATGCAACACACCCTGAGGAAACAAGGTTGGCCGTGCTATTAATGATAGCGGTGGGGTATTATGCATTGCCGAGGGCGGAAGGTGGAAGATTTCCCAAAGCATTGATGAGTGTTATTTGGGAAATGATAGAAATGAGCGTGACATTCGCATGGGCACCCGCATATCTGGCAGAGTTATATAGGGGTTTATGGGCCTGCAAGCGAAAACACAGGACGACATTGGATTGTTCGTACTTATTACATTGTTGGGCCTATGAGCATATTGTTTGTGTGCGTCCAATAGGCCGACCCATTGAGTCGGGAGAGGCAGGAGTGCAAAGGTTGGGATTCAGACGATGGGTCCAGACAGAACAAGAAGCGAGATCCCAGGCCGTGATAGATGACATCGAGTATTATAGACAGGTATGGGAGATGGTGACGATTGCGGATATTTGTTGGAGGCCGTACGGGAACTATATGGTGACAGAGCACATAGCTGAGGAGTTGAGGGGTGTAGAGCGATTGAGGTGGATCGCAGGGCATAGGCCGGGTGAGTACGAGAGGATTCCTCTAGATCGCGTGCGGCGACAATTTGGGTTCGTTCAGGATATACCTATGACATATAGACCATACATGAGGATCGACGCCGAGGCAGCATTCTCACCTCCCCGGCCTACACCTCCAGAAGGGCCAGAAGAGATAGCAGCCGATCGTAGGGTTATGGATGCGGGAACGACAGAGGCCTATAGAGTATGGTGGGTAGCAGAGCTGCGAGGTGCACGTGAGTGCCCTGACATAGCTGTGATTACAGCGGAGAGAGATCGTCTGCAGGATTTGGCTCGCCAGCTTCAAACACAGGTGAATGAGACAATGGGATTGTTAGAGGCTTCACAGTTACGAGTGGAGAGACTGGAGGCAAGATTCCTCCACGCGAGAGGACGTATTCGTATGTTACAGGAGATGTTGGCGGATCAATGGGAGGAACCAATGGCAGTGGCACCTTTGAGGATGGAGAGGCCAGCTGAGGGGCATCGACGATCACGATCACCACCTGATTCGGGAGGAGGTGCAAGGGTCTAAGTGAATTTCATAGGAATATAAGAATAAATAAGGATGCCGACCTGCGAGTCGATGATAGAGAAGATGTATTTGTTTAACATCTAAAATAAAACTAAAGATGTATGTTCTTTTGAGTGATGATAATAATAAGAATGGTTGTGTTTTGAATGTTGTTTTTGTTTTTTTGAAAAAGGATAAAGATGAATGTTGGCAAATAGAAATACACAAAAAATATTTATATTTACAACACATGATAGGGTATGGTAGGGGATGGTCGAGCTAACCTTGGGAGACCCCATGTCTCCTAAGTGCTGCCTACATAGCCCATTGCACAAAGCAAGGAAGGGCCTCAGACCGATGTAGTTCTCCCTTAGGATCAGGGAGAGGTGAATTCAGGCAATTTGGTTGTGGTTAGGCAATTTTGTTGGTTGGTAAAAATTTGATGTTGGTAGGGTAATGTTGTTGGTGTTGGTAGGGTAAAGCGAAAGTTAGCATACCCAAGTAGTAGGGAATCGTGTCCTGATTAAGGTCAACACACAATCCTAGAGCCGAGCAAAAGAGGCAAGAGTGTCCCGTAGTTGAGAAGAGCTAAACAAACCACATATTAATGTAGGATGAGCTTGAATCCCTAGGTACCTTGCATAGGCGAGAAGTCGATAGGTGAAAAGAGTGGTATAATCACAATATATCGGATATACGTCACGTCCCTTGAGTTTTGTTGCTTTGACAAATGGTGAGGTGAGGTGGTTGATGTGGGCGAGGGTGCAGAGAACTTATTATAAGATGATTATTCTGACAAAAGAGAACCAAACCTAAATAGACAAGTCCATGACTCAAAAGTGTTTTGAAATACTGCTTTTATTTTTATTTTATTTTGCTGGATATAGACTGATCGATGCGGGAAGTCTACATGGGATATGTATTTTGTTGTTCTTGAGGTCTTCACGAAGCTGATCAATGCGAGAAGCTTCTGATAAAGGCTGACTGTGTATAGCTGTCCTTCAAGGGAGCAGTCTATTTATAGTAGCAGATGCGGTGTTTATGTATAGCTGTCCTTCGGGGGAGCAGTCTATATATAATAGTAGCAATAGTTTGGCATATAGCTGTCCTTCAAGGGAGCAGTCTATTGTATAATTTAGAGGTCTAGATGTCCGTTGGGCATAAAGCATCTAGTTTTTGTAGGAAGTTTGACTCAAGAAAATCCCATAAGTGTTTTAATTAAGAATGTGTCATTTTGATACTTTGAAGTCATGGACTAGACTAAAAAGGGGAAGGCATCTTTTAAGGGGAGGTGATAATCAAACCATGTGAGCTTGATTTGATTTTGAGATGTAAGAAACAAAGTGTATGCGGTGGTAAATGAGCTCAAGGGACGAGCGTAAGGTAGATAAGAAGTGATATAACACTAATTTCAACAGTAGAATGGTCGAAGATGCAAGGCATTAAGGGGCTCAGGCTCAGGTTTACCATTAAGCGAAGCTAAACGATAAGTGCCTGATCCATAAGTGTGAGTGATAATGTAAGGCCCAATCCAATTAGGAGCAAATTTTCCACGTTTGCTCTTTTCTAGTTTGGTTACATGTTGATTCTCTTTGAGGACAAGATCACCAACCTTAAAGGTACGCTCATGAAGTCGTTTATCATAAGCACGCTTGATGCGTTTTTGGTAGATTTGAAGGTGATCAAGAGCCGTAAGACGACGCTCGTCAAGAAGCTCTAATTGGGCTAACCGCTCTTGGCGGAAATCATCATTGGTGAGAATATCCTGAAGAGATATTCTGAGGGAGGGTATTTGTATTTCGAGAGGCAAGACAGCCTCGGTACCATATACCAAAGAAAATGGTGTGGCATTAGTGGAGGTACGAATGCTAGTACGATAAGCCCAAAGGGCAAAGGGAATGTGATCATGCCAATTTCTTCCGGACTCATTGACAACTTTCATGAGGATTTTGGTTAGGGTTTTATTAGAAGATTCAGCTTGACCATTGGCCTGCGGATAGTAAGGTGATGAGAAACTAAGTTTGATACCAAAGTTGTCACAAAGGTCTTGTAACAACTTATTTTTAAAAGATTTACCATTATCTGTTATTAGGCGATGAGGAATACCAAAACGACAGATAATGTGATGGTTAACGAATTCGACAATTTTTTCTTTTTTGATTGAAATGAGTGGAATGGCCTCCACCCATTTTGTGTAATATTCGGTTGCTGTGATTATCCAACGGTGACGTTGTGAAGAAGGCGGGTGAATCTCACCAATAAGGTCTAAACCCCATTGTGAGAAAGGCCAAAGATCTCGTGCGACCTGTAGCGGATGGCTAGGAGTATGTTGAAGGTTGGCATGTTGTTGACACATAACACAACGCTTAACATATTCGTAGCAGTCGTTATTAAGAGTAGGCCAATAATAACCTAGGCGAAGGATTCGTTTGGCCACGGCAAGGCCACTAAAATGTCCACCACAAATGCCGTCATGGACTTGTTGGATGGTATAGGTGACCTCCGCGCCGGTTAGACATCGAAGGAGGATGCCATCAAAGCCACGTTTATAGAGGAGTCCCCCCATGACGACATAACGAGAAACACTTTTAAGAAAAGCACGTTTGCCGTTACTAGTAAGGTCAGGTGGGAGAACAGAGGTTGTAAGGTAGTCGTGAAATTGGTGGTACCAGGTATCCTGCGAATTAGCAGACACATTATTTATCATACAAACAACCGGGGCTGAGTAGGATGGGGCAAAAAGTTGTTGGACCAAGACGAATATGTCAGAGTCAGTTGGTGAGGCAGGAATTTGCGAGGCTAAGCAAGCCATAGTATCCGCAAATTTGTTAGTGGAGCGGGGAATGGTCTGGATAGAATAACGAGTAAATGAGGTCAAAAGTGAATCCACGTAATGTTTGTACTTTTGAAGTTCCTCATTCTTACATTGGTAGATGCCCATAACTTGATTGACTACCAATTGAGAGTCGCCAAAAATATTAATGGATTTGACACCTAAGTGTAACGCAACCTGGAGACCCAAAACAAGGGCCTCGTATTCCGCTGTATTATTAGTGCAGGGGAAATCGAGCCGGAATGAAAGAGGCATAGGTTCAGCGTCAAGAGGAATGAGAACAACGCCGGCTCCTCCGCCGCGCTGGCATTTAGATCCATCGAAGAAGAGGGTCATTTGATACGACTCTTCCCTGAGTGAAAGAGTGGCGATGAGTTCGTCGGGGAAATTAAAATTGGTGAATTGTTCCCCAGGTAAAGGGGCCTCCGCAAGTTGGTCCGCAATAGTTTGTCCTTTGATTGACTTCTGTTGTACAAACTCAAGGTCGAGGTCAGCGAGGAGCATAAGCCATCGGGCGATGCGTTGGTTTAGATGTGGTTTGGCATACATATAATGAATGGGGTCCGTGTTGGTGATGACAAAAGTTTTGTGATTCAGGAGGTAATGTCGGAGTTTGGTGGCTACGAATGATAGGGCTAGGCACAATTTTTCTACATGTGTATACCTAGTCTCGTAATCCACGAGAGTACGACTTATATAATAAACGGCTTGTTCTCGACGTGCCGAGTCCCGATGTGCGAGCATGGCTCCTATAGCATGGTCAGTGGCAGAAAGGTAAAGGTAGAAAGGGCGATCATCCTGAGGTGGAATAAGCACGGGTGGCTGCAAGAGATAGGATTTGAGAGCTTCAAAGGCTTGGTGACACTCTTCACTCCATTGAAAGGCAATGTCCTTTTTAAGAAGGTGATGGAAAGGTTGACATCGATCCGAGAGTTGGGAGATGAAACGCCGGATGGATTGAAGTTTACCCTGCAAACTACGCAATTGTTTGAGGTTTTTGGGTGGGGGCATTTCTAGGATAGCTTTTACTTTAGATGGATCGACCTCAATGCCACGCAAAGAGACGATAAAGCCAAGAAGTTTTCCCGAAAGAACACCAAAGACACATTTCTTTGGTTGAAGCCGGACTGAATATTGTAACAGGCGATCGAAAATAATGGTTAAAACATCGAGATGTTCACTGCGATGTTTAGATTTGCCAAGAAGATCATCGACATAATCCTCAAGGATAGTGTGCATAATGTCATGAAAAATGTAAGTCATAGCCCGCTGATAGGTCGCACCAGCATTCTTAAGGCCAAATGGCATGACACGATAACAGAAGGTTCCCCAAGGAGTTATGAAGGCAGTTTTATGTTGATCGGCCGGGGCTACCAAAATTTGATTGTATCCCGAAAAGCCATCCATGAGAGAAAGCATTTCATGGCCCGCAGTGAGATCAACAAGTTGATCAATACTTGGGAGGGGGAAGTCATCCTTGGGGCAAGCGAGGTTAAGGTCTCAGAAATCCGTGCATATCCGAAGTCCCCCCGTCGCTTTAGTGACAGGTACGATGTTAGAAATCCATTGAGGATAGTCAATAGGCAAGATGAAGGAAACAGAAAGAAGTCGTTGAAGCTCTTCTTTGACCAAGAGGGCAATGCGTGGATGCATTTTTCTCAGTTTTTGTTTGACTGGTTTGGAATCGGGGTTTAGGGTGATGTTATGGACAGCAATGGTAGGATCAATTCCTGGCATGTCAGCGTAGGACCAAGCGAAAGCTTGGTTGCGGGTACGGAGAAAGGTAGTAAAGGCGGCTTGTTCTGATGTGTTAAGGGATTGTCCGATCTTCACAATGTGAGGATCCTCCTCTGTGTGGATGTTGATTTCTATAGTCGACTCATTCAACATGGTTTGAGTTTCAGACGGTAAGGCGCGTTGAATATAGGAGTCGTCCGCACCAAGGTAAGTGAGGATGGAGTCGTCATCCTGGCACTCAACAACATTAATCGAAGGTGAATCCTCTTCGATCATGTCTGGATACAGAAGGGGAAGAGAAGATGGGTCCTCATTATCGCGTTGATAAGTGAGAGGACCTATGAAGATAGCATTTATGAAAAAAAAAAGTTAGGAGGGATAGATTCAGGGTCTATCGACTCTGTGGGTGATGATGGCAAAGTGGGTGATGATGGTTTGGTAGGGGTGACGTCGTCATCTTCCAGGATACAACTGACACGAGGTTTCTCCGGTGTAGGTGTTTCAGGAAAACCGAGACCACTGCGATCATTGTGTTTGCGTGTAGTCACGGGAATGAGTGTATGTCGGCCTTGTTCATAAAGACCAAAACCAAAGCCTTTCCAAGCACAGCGAGTCAAGAAGGTGAGGGCGAAACGACGATTTGTCAAGTATTGAAAATCGGATTGGAAGGGAACCACACCAAGAGGAGGTTCAGGGGTAACGGAGGATGCGTCAACACCCCCATACGTTAGGTTGGTGCGGCAATGGGGTGGTCCGTAAGAGATTACCTCCCCCACGCGACGGTCGTAGGTGGGATGTGCATGTAACTGTCCGTACTCCTGCGGGGTATGGAAAGAGCTAACGTTATATAGGCGGTACTCCCCCAGCGTAAGGCGTTGAAAAACATCTACTAAGGGGTCGGAGGTTGGGATGTTATCTGCGGGAAAGGAAGTAATATTTGTAACGGCGGTTTCATTGGTTGAAGGTGTAGGTGCGTTGGAAGTGGATGGCTGGGTTGGATGAATGGGTGTCTTGACTGGTACAAGCACATCATTAGGGCGATACAACATATTGCAAGTTTTGAAGGGGGGAGGATCAGCTTTTACGGTGTAGGACTTCCCCTCGTACTCAAATTTTATGCATCTATGTAAAGTGGAGGGAACGCATCCCATAGCCCGGATCCAAGGGCGGCCTAACAACATATTGTATTGGAACTCTCCCTCAAGGACATAGAAGAGTTCGGGTAAAGTACGTGGTCCTACACGAATGTTAAGGATCACGGTGCCTAAAGTAGAAGTAATAGCATCATTGAATGATCGCAACATGATGGGGTTGGCACACATGCAACTAGAAGGGATATTCATTTGTTGGAAGGCTTTTGAAGAGATGATGTTTAGGCTAGCGCCCCCGTCAATCATAACACGACGTACCCGAATATCCCGAACGTACGCTGAGATGAAAAGAGCAGGGTCAGGATCTTCGGCACCAAAGTCGATAATTTCATCTTCGGAGAAACTGACAGCAGCGGCTTGCTGTACAGAGACAGAAGTGGTTGGGGAGATAGATTGTTTGGTGAGCGAAGCAACGTGATTGGGTGTTAGAATAGAGGTAACAGGCAAGGTTTCATTAGGTAAAACCTCTATCCCTTGAAGGATTTCAACGAGAGCTTGTCGATGAGATTCAGAAGTCTGAATGAGATCATACAGTGTCATTTTTACAGGTGATTGGTGAAGCTGTTTGATCATAGTTCGGTGGGCAATGCCATTAGAGACGGGATAGGCGGGTCCGCGAATAACCACTTTAGGTGGTGGTGCAATCGGGATGGTGGACGGAGAAAGAGATGCCGCAGGTGTGTTTTCTTTCGCTTTCCCATTGTTTTTCTGCCCTCGAGTAGCAACACTAATCATATTGATCTCGTGAATACGAGAGGAGGAAGATGGTAGGGATAGGTCATGGTTTTCGAGAGGTGGGGCTGTAATAATGATAGATCTTGGTGAGGCGGGGACAGGTGGTATAGGAGAGGGAATTGAAGCTAAAGGTCTCTCTCTTCGTAAGTTGTCTTTCTTAACTTTTCTATCTGAGAGAGGTGACGACGAAGTATGGCTTTCAACGCTTTGCATCCCTCTACGTCATGTCCTGGTGTGCGGTGGTAAGCGCAGATTTTAGACTCATCGTAACCTATAGGTCGAGGTTTAGATGGATCATAAGGTCTAAGTGGGGGTAGGGAAATGGTCGCATTCTCTACCAACATAGCAAGGATTTTGGCGTAAGACCCTTTGAGTGGGTCAAAGTCAGAGGAAAATGAGGCTATTGACTGGGTCGATTCTGGTGATGACGTGGTGTGGTTGGTTTGTATGGGGGGTGGTTTAGCCAAGGAGTTTTGATAATGGGTTTTAACTAAACGTGGCTTCTTTGACGTAGAAGCTAGGTTGGATGATGAGGCCACAGATGATGTGGTATCAGAAAACAACCACGGAGAAATAGGAGTGACAGAAAACAAATCTTTTGATGATGGAATTTGTTTAGGGTTGATAGGTGGACAGGATACGCGGGGTGACGGTGTTGCTATACCCTTGGATTTCTGTATGGGTGCAGAAGGCGTAGGTCGCTTTAAAGAAAACGCAGGAGGTATGATATATTGATGTAAGGTAGAGGGATGGGGTCCCAATATGGAAGGTAGGTGTGACGACGAGGGTTTTAGTTGTGTTAACGGCATAGATTGAGGAGATTGAGTCTGTCTCCTAATGGGATGGACGGCTTTATTTTTAGATAAATCAAGCCGCTTAGGTGGGTGTGTTAGACTAGGTATGGGTGAGGTCCCAAGCGTAGGGGAAGATTTGGTTAGGTTAATAGAAGTGGATGAGGTATTTGGTAGAGATGAGGGGGGTGAAGATGAGGACATAGGCATTTTAAGCTTCTGTAAACACTTCGGGTATATGGTAGAGGCATCAGGATCGGTCATTTGCATTTGAGTAGAATATGGCGTACTCAAACGTTCCCATAGGACCTGTCTATCTTCTGGGGAATGACAGTCCTCACGTGTGAATAGGAACTTTTGTATGGAAGAAAGGTGGGTTGTGATTCCGGTCCACTGTGGGTGTGATACAAGGGGTATATGAGGCACTGTATCAATGGGCGTTAAGAGGTCAACCGGTTGCTGAAAAGATTTAGGTGATGAAGGACTAATAGGTAGGAGGGCGTGTTTGAGAGGATCTGTCATGTTTAAAGAATGTGGTGATGTCGGTTCAAGAGGTTTCTCGTCTAAGGATGACAAAAGAAGTGGCGAGCCTTCCTCTTGTACAGCAAGAATGGTAGAAGGAGACGTTTGGGAAATAGATAAATTAGATAACATCCGCTCACAGTCTTGCAAGGATGTGGTGTAAGAAGGCTCATTTGTGAGAAGGGAACTCTGGGCAGTTAATTCCTTGATGGGTAAAGGAACGGCAAGGATTTCAGTTTGTCTTGATGGCGAGGAAGGGGGTTCGGTTTCCTGCGTTAGTGAAGAGGTTTGATTCAGAATTTGTTCGATAGAGGTCTTTGGCTGGGAATCGAAGACTGCATGGATCTCATGAACACTCTCCTCGGCTAAGATATCTTGGTTTAGATTACTGTTAGAAGAATGATTCGGGAATGGTTTGTTGAATATTTTCAAATTTCGGTTAGCAGGGGCGTTAGGATTATCGAGGGCTATATCCCCCGCATCAACCATTTCCTGCACTATGTTTTTCAACATCTTGCAGTTCTCATGACTGTGTCCCTTCACGCGGTGGAAGTTACAGAAGTCATTTTCTTTGTACCAAGAAGGTATGGCGAGTGGAATCAAACCCGGAATGAGGTTTAACAGGAGGTAAGGTAATGGCTCCTGCTTTGAGCAATTTTTCCAATATCACACCATATGTTTCTCCCAAGGGAGTGTAGTTGATGGGCTCTGCTTTATACTTATAGGTGGTTTTTGGCGGGGTATTAGACGGTGGTTGGGATTTGACCATCACCGCGTGCACGGCCCCTTTTGATTTCGAAGCAGTCGATGGGTGAGGATTGGTGGTGTTAGGTTTGTTGGTGGAATCTTGGGTTCGGAAAGTGGGGTTTTTGTTGCGCAACCGCAATTTCTCTTCCTCTAAGGCTCGAATCTCTAGTTTTCGAGCCATAGTAAAGGCCTCGTCAAATGTACGGAAAGTTTGAATTTGGAGGGTAGGAGAGATGTGCTTAGCGCAGGCCCGCGTAAACAGTTCGATAAGTTCGGTCTGAGGCAAGGCATACGTAAGTTGGTTGATAAGGCCCCGCCATCGTCCAACGAAATCTGCGATAGATTCGTCTTCAAATTGTCGGATGGCATAGAGGTCGGTGATAGATACTTTCTTGGCAATGTTAATGGAGAAATGATCCAAGAAAGATTGGGCTAGCTGGTTAAAAGAGAAGATTGAGTGCTGGGTTAAAGCACTGTACCACTCCAAGGCGGGTCCTGATAAGGACATGGGAAAGGTGCGGAGTAGTAAAGCGTCGTCGTGAGCAATCAGATAGCAGGCATGTCTAAATGATCGCAAGTGTTGTTGAGGGTCCTCCTTACTGTTAAAACGGGTAAACTTTGGTAATTCCCATTGAGGAGGATATGAATGAAGGGGGACTGAAGGGTGGATAGGCTCCCGACAAACTTGCTCGTATGTCAAGGCGCTACGACTTCCTGAAACAGAAGCCTCCAGATTTTGCATTTTGTCCATCATTTGTTTAATTAAATCAGTAGTTGGATGAGATGATGGTGTGGTTGTGGTAAACGGAGGCAAATTGGGCCAAGGGCCACCGCTAGACAATGGTGGGGTTAAATGTTGATAAGGTATGGAGGACGAATGTGTTGAGGCAACCGAATAGGGATGTCCTATATAAGCTGTTGAGGTTACCGGATATGTGTGTGGAAATGAAAAGGTGGGCGGAGCTTGAGAAGGAAAGCTCGTGTGGATAGGTGGCAGAGAGCAAGTCATGAACGGAACAGTCTGCAAGAGAGACGAGGTAGGAGCAGTTGGCGGTAATGACATGTTGGGCCCAAGATTAACCAAAGGAAAGCCAATCTGTGCCGTATGGACCCCTGAAGCTGCTGAGGTAGGCGACGGGACTAAGGATGCGGAAGGCAAAGCGGAGTTATCAGGCGGAGAAGGGGCTAAATGAGCAGCTATACTGATAGGCATGCCAACAAGGAGTTGACCGTCGGGTGTACGGTCAAGGGCATGAGACAAATAGTATTGTACAGCGCTAGGATTAGCATCCAGAAATTTGGCAAATTCTTTATCTCCCACAGGAATTTTAGGAACCTCGCTGGTGTCCGTAGGATTCCCCACAGAATGTGAAGGGGGTGATTCAGGAAAAGGCACAGAGCAAGCATGTGAAACCATGGCGGCGGCTTGCTTTCGAGTGATAACAACCATGGACAGGAGTACACAGTAGGGTTTCAATCTATCAGGAACAGAAACAGACTCAGAATGGTGAAATTGGTAGGTTGCTGGTTTGTCAGGAACTGTAAAAGACAGTAACCGATATCGGTCTGATAACCGATGTCGGTTAGACTATAGCCGACGTCGGTCAGTTAACCGATGTCGGTGTAATAAGACTGGTATAAGAAAATATAAGAAGCTGCTGATTTGATTGTTAACAACGCTCAGTACATTTATCAAATTGTTCTAAGGTGATCACAGAAGACAGTGTATAACAGAGAAAACAGAACTGAAAACAAGCAAGATGCACACGCAAATCCAGAGACTAACCCTAGGGTTAATTTTAATTATTGTGGGCTTATGCCTTTAGACGCGGAATGATGTCAATCCTAAACAAAAGACTTAGGGGAAATGTCAAGTTTGTTTTGGCTTATAAGGTTACCTCAATCGGGCGGAGGAATACCGCGGAAAAGGGGGGATGTTTTGAGCTGTTGTGTTAATTATGAAGTGATTCGGTATGTGTTGTGCAGTGAAAGTAAGATTAATTTCCTGTCAATACCGTGGAAATCACCCCCACGTGTACGACCTGTTACTTAGTCTATGTTCACTAGAATTGAAAACAGCAAGCAAGAATGTAATGCACGTGTTTTAAACCCAAATCGAAAATGATATTCGATGAAGCAAATAAGATGACTTTCACTAATGTGAAACTAGGAAAACAAGACAAATTCTTTACTAAATATAACAAAAATAGCAACAACAAGTATGCTTCCTAAAATGAAAAGCAAGCAAGAGAAACAGAAACCCGAAATGGGTCCCACCGGGCGTGCCAAAATGTTTCACACGGAATGTTTCGGCTTTGCAGAATATACTTGCTTCTATCCTATCATTCCTTTGAGAAACAGATAAGGGTTAGGGCTAGGAGGAATACCTGTTGAATGTTGAGATGGTGTGCGCGTACCGTAGAGAAAGATCAGATCGACTGCGAAGAACTCCTTTTTGTCTTGGAAGGACTACCTGCAAGTAAGAATACAAGACCACCAGATTTTAATTAGACAATAAATGAGGGAGCTGCCTTAGGCCCAGGAAATATAAAACTTCCTTTCGAAGGTGGTCAGTTCCCCTTTTAATACGAATTAACACAAATGATAACAAAGAAAGCTATTGCAAAATCACGATTTAGGTATCTCGTTACAAAGCAATAGAAGCTAAATTATCAATAATAAAGCGTCACGTTGTTTGTTCGGTTACTGGTCGTTGATACGTTCAGGTTGAGTTATAGGGATAAACCAGACTGGATCTGAGGTTGTTAGGTGGCAAATAGGCGAGAAAAGGTTTTGGGGTATAAGTCACAGTGACCGACGCCGGTCACTGGGTAACCGACCGCGGTTAGAGAACCGCTGCCGGTAGGGGATAAACGATACCGGTAGGGTCAGCAATCTAAGTGCTTCTGGATAGAGGTTGGTTGCAAGGTGATTGTGGGGTTATTAAGATTGGGGGATGGCTGAGGGGAATGATGGGAGGATAGGGAAGACTCAGAGTGTGGTAAAATGGCCTTCTGGGCAATATCAGGATGTATGGGTGAAGGTTAAGTGCAGTATGTTGCTGGTAGTAGATCTAGGAATAAACTTATGATTACTATTAATCAACAGGCTCAAGAAAATGGTGCTTAGAAACATATAAAACACTACTTACTCGTCCCTGATGCAGATGCAGGTTTCAGGACTGTGATGATGAAGACAGGACCCAAGTTGGATGATCTGACAATCCAAGATGAGTTATCTCCTCTTCTGATGCTCGGATGAGTGTTACTGGGCTCTGGTTATTCAGTTGCAGTCTTGGGCTTGATGTCCTTCTCTGCAAACTCTTCCTGTTTCTTCACTTGTCTCTGCTCGGCCAAGCAAATCCGGATCCTTTCGATGATTTCTCTTTCTCTCGATCAAATGAAAATCCGATCCTTTGTTTTTGGTTGGAAGTGGTCATTTACGGGGAACCGATGGCGGTTACGCAACCGACGGCGGTCGAGTAGGAACCGGTATCGGTCAGGTCAAAGCGGGCTATTTTTGGTAAAATAGCCAGCTTTCCCTCCTTTTCTTCCGAGGGATTGGTTGCGGGCTTGGTCAAGTCATTATGAAGTTGGTTTTAGGTGCGGATGAGGAGTAATTAGTCATAGGTGTGGAATTGGACCAAGTTATAGGTCTTAATTAGGTTAGTTTAGGGTTAAGACTAGGTCATGATGAGGTGGCGACATGAGGTGGCAGGTATGGCGATGTGGATTTATTAATTATAAGGTAATTAATAAATAATTGTGTAAGGTTTAGGTGATGAGGTTAGGTTGCGAAATGAGATGCGGGGCACAGGGGGTCGTAAGACACAAATTTGGGCACATATGATTTGTTTGTATAATTGTATGATTTGATTATGTGAGAAATCAACATATCAATTAAGTACTGGGAATAATGGGAGTTTCTAAAAACAAATTGGACCTCAGTTTCAAGGTCCTTACACTTGGTACCAGAGTCAAGGTTTTATAACACTTAGGCCTCTGGGAACATTATCTAATACTTATCTTTGTACTTACCAGGAATACTGGTAAGAACTTGGAGCAGTGGTGGTGGTGTAAATAATCTAAACCAAGGTTATGGTGTATGAAGGGGACGAGCTAGAAGAGGTACAGGTAGAGGAGTTGGTGAAAACATAAACCCTGTTCTCAACCCCACTTAAGAATTCCTAAATGAAATTATTAGGACTATCAACACCTTGCAAGTTAGATTTTCAGCTCACGAGAGGAATTTAAGAAAATAGTGCCCTAGGAGGTAATAAAGTAAGACATGAACAACATGAGGTAAACCTAGGAGACTTGAAAATCATTTGCATGCTCATGAAGATGCACCCATAGGGAATAGAGTAATATACCCCTTCGTCAAGGAATTGAAGAAAGTTCACTTATTCATAGATTCTAAGCAAAGGGTTATCCATAACTTGGGTTATAAAGCCGAGGCAAGGTGGTAGAAAAACACGATGTGAGTACCCTCACTGGTAATTACAACAACATGAGGCTTAATGAACCTAGGAGACTTGAACAATCTTTTAGGTCCTCATGAAGATTGCACCCATAGGGAATGAGGTAATATACCCCTTGTCAAAGAATTGAAGAAATTTATTCAAGCCCCGTATTGGGTTATAAACCGACCTTACATGAGAACAGCCCGTATTGTAGTTTACCACCTTGAAGAACATGTTATCCTGTGGTGGCCTCATTTGAAGCAAGTTAATGGTTATGTGGATTCTACCATTACTTGGGAATAATTTGAGAAGAAATTTAAAACTATATATGTCTCAGCTAATCACTGAGAAAGGAAGCAAATTGAGTTTCATAGTTTGAAACAAAATAACATGACTGTAGATGAGTAGGAAGTAGATATGATCCATCATGTGGACTATATGAAGGATGAAGATTCCAAGGTACCAAGTTTAAACTGGGTTTAAGAGAGGTTTTGCACCAAGACGTAAATATGGTCAACCCTAAGAGTCTTGCGAAATTAGTTAGTGCAGCCTACAAGGCTGAAGAAGAAGAAAAAGAGCAGTCTAGACTAAAATACCACCAGTAAATGAAAGAGAAGGAAAAAAAATAGTAAGAAGATTGTTGTTTCCTCTTCTGTACCTTACCAAAAACCTGAGTTCAAAAGGAATACTTTTAATGGCAAGAAGAACAATGGAAATTTCATGGAAATAATAACCAGGGAGGGCCAAGCCCTCCCATTAAACAACAACAAAAATAATAAGTAGGCTGGTAGCAATAGATACACACTTGCTACAAGAGCTAACAAGGTTCTGGTGGAAAACAAAGAAACTCAACAAGGCTGTTAGACATGTGGTAAGAACCATTATTGAAGAGATTTCCTTGAATTCCTTGCAAGCAAGACAACAAGCCACCAGGTCTATGCAAAGTTAGATAACTGCAAGGCTGAGAACCAAACAACCCCTATTGAGACTAGATGTAAAATATTTAGCGTTGAAATTTCTATTCTATTTGATTCTGGAGCATCTGATTGCTTTGTGTCTCCTAGAATAGTGAAAAAGCTAAATCTGAAAACTATTCCTATGAAAGAAAAATGACAAGTAAAATTTGGGACTGGTAAGAAAGTGTAGATTTCTGAATATTTAGATCAAATAGAAGTTGATCTAGGGATGTTTAAAAAAATAGATTAAATTTACATGCCATTTTTGTTCCTTTGGGATCTTATGATATGATTATTGGCATGGATTGGTTGTAAGACCATAAATCTCAAATTAATTGTTTTGAAAAAAACATACACTTTTTGATGATTTTGGCTTTGAACAAGTTTTGTTTGGTATCAAAAACAACAAGTTTTTTACCCACTTTTTCTGCCTTACAGTTGAAAAGAGCACCCCGTAAAGGATGTATCTTATTTTCCTGAATACACATGGAAGAGTCCTTTGAGCTAAAGGAACCTAGTTTGCATGATTATCTAATATTAAATGATTTTAGGGATGTTTTCCTAAGGAATTTCTAGGTCTACTCCCAAAAAGAGAGTTTGATTTTTCAATAGATATCATGTCAGGTTCTGCACCCTTCCTCTAAGGCACCTTACCGAATGAATATTGTGGACTTGCAAGAGCTAAAAGTTTAGCTGTAAGAGCTTCTTAAGAAAGGAATTATTAGGCCAAGTGGGTCCCCTTAGGGAGCATCAATGGTCTTTCTTAAAAATAAAGATGGTACATTAAGGTTGTGTATTGTTTACCACATTCTCAACAAGGTTACCATTAAGAATAAATATCCGATTCCTAGGATAGATGATTTATTTGATCAAATGAAAGGGGCAACTGTATTCTCTAAGATTGACTTAAGGTATGGTTTCCATAAACTTATAATCAAAGAGGAAGATGTGAATAAAGAAACCTTCCGTACAAGATACGAACATTATGAATTCACGGTTATGCCTTTTGGTTTGACCAATGCACTAGATGCTTTTATGAACCTAATGAATAGTGTTTTCAGATATTTTCTGGATAAGTTTGTATTAGTCTTCCTGGATGAAATTTTTTAATCTATTCTAGAGATGAGAAAGAACATGAAATTTTTTTAAGAATGGTTCTACAAAGGCTCAGGGACCACAAATTATATGCAAAACTGTCTAAGTGTGAGTTTTATAAAGATAAAGTGCACTACTTAGGACATATCATTTCTAAGGATGGGATTTCTATGGATCCATCAAAGATTAAAGCTATTGAAGAATGATCAGCTCCTAAAAATATGACACAAGTCTGAAGTTTCATGGGCTTGGTTGGGAACTATAGAAGGTTCGTGAATGAATTTTAATGAATAGCCCATATATCACATCGTTACAATGAAAGGGTAAAAAACATTTTGAATAGAATGCTAGGTGTGAGGAAGCATTTTTAAAGTTGAAACATGATCTCACTACAACACCTATTTTACTGGTTCCAAATCCAAAGAACCCTTTTGAGGTCTGGCCTGATGCATCCCTAGATGGTTTAGGGGGTTTACTATCTCAAGAAGGAAAGGTAGTGGCTTATGAGTCATGAAAATTAAAGCCTAATGAGATGAACTATCCCCCACATGACTTAGAGTTGGCTGCAGTGCAGTAGTTCATGCTCTTAAGAAATGGAGACATTTCTTGTTGGGTAAGCCATTCAAAATTAGAACAGATCATAAAATTCTGGAGCATTTGTTTACTCAAGAAAACTTGAATGCCTGATAAAGGAGATGGTTGGAATTGATTAGTGATTATGATATGATGTACATAAAATATGTCTAAGGTAAAGAGAATAAAGTGGTTGATGCACTTAGCCATAGGGTTCATTTTGCTGTTGTTTTCTAGGATAAATGTTTTGCTAAAGGATAAACTATTACAACAGTAGAAAACAAACATTTTCTGTCAAGAAATGACTAAAAATTTGTTGCGAGAAATAGTGGATAGAAAATATGCTAGGTAATCCTTGGAATTAGATGGTATTCTAAGGTTTTCAAGGTAGAATTTACATACCTTTGAAGGAAATTTCAGAACTATTCTGATGCAAAAAGTGTATCAAGCTCCTCATTTTGCACATCTCGGAGTCACTAAAATGACTCATGAATTGAAACAATTTTATTTTTAGCATGGTATGAAAAATGACGTGGATATATTTGTTTCTAAATGTTTATAATGTAAATAGGTGAAAGTTGATCATTGCCATATTGGTGGTAAGATGTTTCCCTACAACTTTCCAAAAGACAAATTGACAACTATAACTATGGATTTTATTTCTGGTTTTCCAAAAATCTAAAAGAGACATGATACTATTTTAGTTGTTGTTGACAAACTAACAGAGGTTTCTCATTTTATTTCTGGTAATCTAATAGATGATGCACCTGTAATTACTGATAGATTTGTGAGTGAATTTGTAAGATTGCAATGGAGTTCTTGAACTGATTATTACTGATAGAGATATTTTATTTACATCTCAGTTTTGGAAAAAACTTTGACAACTTATTTTGGCACAAAGCTGCATTTTAGTTCTTCTTATCATCTTGAAATGGAGGAGAAAAATGAAAGAGTAAATAAGGTATTAGAAGAAATTCTAATAATGTAAGTTATGGACCAGTAAAAAAGTGGGAAGATTTTTCTACACTTAGTTAAATTTACTTATAATAATACTTATCATACATCTTTGCAAATGGATCCTTTTAAAGCTTTATATGGCAGGAAATGTAGAACACCCTTGGGGTGGGAAGGCCTTGAAAATACGGTAACCACACGTCCTAATGTTTTAAAAGAATACAATCAACAGATGATTGTTATAAGATAAAAATTAAAGGTAGCAAATGAAAAAAAAAGAGATATGCTGATAAGAAAAATGACCAAAAAAGAATTTCATGTGGGTGAAAAAAAAGTGTTTTTGAGGGTGAAACCTCATAAAAGTTCAATTAATTTTTTGGAAAGGCACCTGAAATTGCACCCAAATTTGTTGGTCCATTTGAAATTTTAGAGAAAATTAGTTGTTGTAGCCTATAGGTTAGCATTGCCTACTTCAATTTCTAAATTTCATGATGTATCTCATGTCTCACTTTTGAGAAAATATGTGCATGATCCCTCACATGTGCTAACTTGGCATAACTTGCAAGTAGATGATAAGATAAATTTTCAGCTTGAGCCGGTAAGGATATTATCACAACGAAGCATTACGTTGCGAAATATAGATATCCAACAAATTTTTGTCCAATGGGACATCCTAAGTGAACAAAGTGCCATGACGATGCAAAGTATGTAAGAAATAAATTTCCATTTGTTTTTAAGTCTCGGTAATTGGGACATTACCCTTGTTAAAGGGGGAAGGATGCAACATGTAGTGCCCACACTTTTTATAGCTCAATAGCTTGTTGTTTATTTGCTCATAGACATGTTTTGACAGTGATTGGTTATATCTTGGACTTTATATTTAGATATTTGATCTTATTAGACAGGTGTGGACATTTAGGGCGTATAGCGCCAATTTAGCTTAATTTCTATATTGTCACATTTTCTTGTTATGTCATGGATACTAATGGGTATGATGATGTGTTTGGAACATAATTATAATAATGGATAGATGTTGCATGTGGAATTCTATGGTTATATGTCACATATCATCTTGTCTAACTTTTGGAATATTGAGTATAATTGTGCACGTTGTCGCATCTTGATTTCAGTAGGATGTTAGGTTAGTTTAGAATGCATTGATATCTTACTATGTCATTGAATTATCTTGTATCAAACAACAGTGCGGTTAATGTGTGCAATGAGTGTGCAGGTGACAGGTTTACAGGAGAACATGAGATTCGGGCCAGCTACTCATCTTGCACAAGCAGCCCACGGGTTGAGTCCTAGCCATGTTCATTGTGTGAAGCCTTAGTATAGGAGATTATTATTTTGGGCACTATGAGTGACCTCAATTCTTGTAATGTATTGTGCTTTGAATTATTAATCTTGTTTAGGGTTGCTACTGAAGTTGTAAACTTGCTTTGGGAGTTAATAATCCCACTTTCATTTAAATTTTAGATTTTGTTTTATGAGTCACTTAATCACAAGGGTTCCTTTGAATACTTGGAATGATCTAGAACTATGCCTTGCCATTTTGGAAGACTTAAACATTTGAAATAAAAAGGATTGTAATTAGTGAAAATTTTCTTAATACGAGTTGTTGGAAAGTTCATTATTTTGTGATAGATTTCATCTTGTGTGAAATGTTGAGAACTTGTACACTTGTAAATAAAATTGGACATTGTTTTTTTGAAACACCATTAATGTGACAAATTATTTTGAAAAGTTAGAGAATGAAAATAATATTAATTTTACTCCTCCTGTTGGTTATCTTATTTGAAAGGATGAGAATAAGTTTTTTGGTGTGCATATCCTTCATCTAAGTGATAGTTTAAGCAATATCTTTCTTTTCAAAATTTTGGCTTCATCATTACAATATTAAAATAGATAAATCATTTAGGGTGAATAGTGAAAGTTCTAAATTTCTTATGACATCAAAAAAATAAAATTAAAAAATCTGTAATTTATAGTTAAGTAAGATTTTAATTCTCCTTGTGTGCACAATAAGTTATATATATATATATTACATTGAGTTTGTTTATTATAATCACTTTTTACAATGTACTATGTTGTTTTTTTATAAAAGAATTAAAAAATATATATGATATTTAAAAGTATTATTATTATATAAATAACGATCAATAATATATATATATATATATATATATACCCTGATTTTAAAACATCCTTGTTTCTCTTAAACGTTTTTATCAAATTTGAAATTTATATGTTAACAAAAAAAATAAGAAAACAAAAAAAAATGTGTTTTCAGTGGGGGGGTTCGGCTCCCCACCCCCGCACTATCTGGGGGGGCACTACCCTGCCAAACCCCCCTCCTGGCCCCTCCGTTGGCCGCTATCCCCGGCTACCTTCTGCCCTCCCATCCCGTAGCGCCATCTCCCTGCCGCACCGCCGCCTATCCCGGCCCCAAATGACCGCCCAAGCCTCCTCTCGCCCCTTTCGCCTGCCCCTTCTCCTCCCCCCTTCACCGAATCTCCCTATGGCCACAACTGACCCCTGCACCCCCCACATGCCCTCCAATCAATACACCAGCCCCTGTCCGCCACCTGACCCCCTCAACCTGCGGCCCCCAAACCCCAAAATCTGCCCTCACTGCAATATATACATAAATAATAAATAAAGATATTCATATTACATAAATGAAATAATACATAGATAAATATAATATATAATATAAATATATATATATATATTATATATATATATATATATATATATATATATATTCTAAACAAAGAACAATATAGTAAGGGTATTTTAAAAACAAAGAAAAAAAATAAACTCATAAATCCTCCTCCTTCAGCCTGCAAATGTGAGCTAAAAAAAAAAAGAAGAAACAAAAGAAAACAAGAGAGAAATTTAAATGAAAAGAGAAAGTAACATAAAGAAATATTAGGGTAATTTTAGGGTTTTGAATTTGAGGGTTAAAAGTAAAAAACATCCAAGGGTGGATATTTCTCCCTACACTTTCCAAGTCATGGGACTTTGTGGGATTCCATGATAAAATAAAAGAAGAGTGAATTTGGACAAATAAAAGAGGGGGGTGTAGTCTATAGTAGATGTTTTTAGCTAAAGCTAATAATAATTAAATCAATGAAAATTATGTCGGGCTAGTGGTTAAGTAACGGGGTAACCAAATTAGTTAAAATAAAAAATTTCTGAGATCGGTTTTGTATCATTAGTTTTAGTATGGTTAGTAATCCCTTTAAAAAAAAATTTACCCTAAATTTTTGCTTTACTATTGGTGCGTTTTTCGGTATCCCGGACAGGGCATTAAATTTGGTATCAGAGCTTGAGGTTTGCACTCTAGGAACTCTGGGGATCTATTTGAAATAGTTAATGGTAATTTTAACAATGGGCTAAATTAGCTAAATGAATCCCACTAAACAGTTTTTTTAAATCATACCACAACCTAATATGAATCCTTTCCATGCATGAATAAATGTCTCGCTCAGGTCGTAGAGCAGAGTTTTTGAGCAAGCGAGGACAGTCAGCTAGAGGTTTGTGGCGTCGTGCACCTAATATAGGAGCCAAAGGAAGTGGATATTTGGGCCACGGATATTAGATAAATTATAAAAGGTGATGAGAGTATTATAGGATTTCCTTCCAGTGTAACAAGAACCCGTCAAGAGATGAGAGTGTAGGCACCATAAAAAGACGAGGAGCTCTTCTAGAGTGATGGTTGCACATTTTGCAGCCACCATTAACATGACACAAAACCGAGGTGGGAGATATCTTATATCAGTTATCGTATAGATAATGAGAGGGTCAGCCTCACAATGTTGTATCCATTCATAGTGAATCTCGTAGGGATGCCATTGCTAGGAGAGGCGACTATCTTTGCCACATGGAGAGAGTGTTTTAGAGCCTACAATCGCATATGGCCAACGAGAAAAAGGCAATGTTATCAAGTACCTCCTTCGTCTTATAACTACCTACCTACACCGTCTCTGATAGATGGATCTGGAACTAAGTCATGGATATTTTAGTTTTGATAATTACTTTGGGTTACACCCATATGAGAGCAACATGCTAAGTCCCGACTCAGCCATTCATCTTCTCCGATGACGTATCAGGTGTTCAGGTGGATGAATGAGGCGGGGGAAGCTCCATTTCACTCAGGATACTATTGACTTAGGAGTTATTTCGAGGAGTAATTTTAGGACCCATTACATGTAAAAGAACTTTATGCATAATAGTATATGGATTAGCTCCATGATCTTCTGACAAGGTTCTGAGCTCTGTGGCGCAGTATGAGAGCCATTTTCCTGGATCTTGCTATAATATGTTGTCTACCTGTATAGGATGTATAAATTAAAAGTGAATAAGTTTATTCAAGGCCACGAATACAAATTTGGTTAGGTTAGTTAGGATTTTATCTCCTCCAACCTTGGAGAAGGCTATGGAGAAGGCCTATTTAGATGAGGAGAAAAATGGAAAGGATGATGAGTTCTGTGATAGGAACAAGAATACGATATAAGAGTAGATTAAAACTCTAAAATATTTGAGATTATGGGGCATGCCACCACCCCCAAGAGGAGGTTTTAGGCCCACACAATTAACTTTGATACCACCACCACACCCACAACATAAAACACAACATCAAGCTCACTAGAAACAAATATTTCAATCATCTTAAGATATACATAGAGGTAGAGGCCAAGGAGGCTAGAGTTTTGGTAGAGATATGAGGGAAGGTGGAAAGGAATATCATATGTATCATACTCAGCTAGTCAACATAGCATTTTGCTAGGGTTGGACCAGTGAGGATCAGTTTAGCATAGTACATGTGGGGCACACATAGAGAGAGGTAGCATGGTGTTCTATTTATGGATTTTTTGATCATTACACTCTATATGCCCTTAGAGACCTAATTGTTTCGATAGGTAGAGGGAACCCGTGTTAGAGATGATAGTGGATGATATGGGACACATTCATCGTATTTACATAGTGGCAGAGAACCTACAAGAAGAGTACCATTCCATAGTTATCGAGACCACATGTATCATCAAGGGTATTTTTTATTTCTATATTATTTGATTATGGTGCTTCTAAATTATTTATATCACCTTATATAGTGGACCGGTATGGGTTGGTGGATTCTAGGAAATATGATAGATGGTAGGTAGAAGTAGATACTAGGGCCAAAATCACCGTTGAAACCTATGTGGAGAGTTTAATAATGGATATTTTTTGTGTTTTCCACTAATTTAGACCTCTGTATCTTAACTTTGGGATCCTACGAGGTAGTTTTAGGTATAGATTGGCTTGATTATCATTAGGCCAAAGTTGATTATTGAAATGATTTCATTGACTGATAAGATGAATTTTTAGTTTGACAACGACCTCCAAATTTTAAAGACCCATATCCTTGTGTATGATTTCCACCATGCAACTCAAGAAGAGCATACATAATTTATATCTACACCACAATGATTATTGATAGGTAATAGGGGGTTCCACCTAACTCACCACATGATGATTATGAAAGTTTGAGAGAGTATGCATAGATGTATTTCCTAGGTAAGCTTAGTGGTTTTCCACCCCGCAGGAAAGGTGTTATTTCATGATTGACTTAGTACCTGGGTGTTATCAGCACCAGTATCTATTGATTGCCTTATAGGATGAAAAATCCTAGAGCTTCTATAAGCTCAAGATTTAGTTAGAGGAGTTTTTGGAGAAGGGCCTCATCTACCCTAGTATGTCTCCATGGGGTGTGCCTAGTGATTTTTTTAAAGAAGAAGGATGGTTCTCTCTTTGCTTTGTGTAGTCTATTTTAGACATTTGATCAAGGTGATAGTGAAGAAATGATATCCCCTTCCAAGGATTGATAATTTTTTTTGATTAAATGTGGGGGAGCCAAAGTGTTCTCCAAGATCGATCTCAAGTTCAAGGTACCATCAGTATACGCATTGCAGAGGAAGACATCCATAAGTAACAAATTTTTAGACTCTGTTATGGGCACTACGAGTTCATAGTGATTCCCTTTGGTTTGACCAATGAAATTAGCTAGTATTCACGAGTCTCATGAATGGTGTCTTTTAGGACATTTCTTGAATCAATTTGTCTTGGTATTTCTTGATGACATATTGATTTATTCTCGTTCCAAGGAGGAACACGAGGAGCATTTGAGATAGGTACTTCAGGTTTTGAGAGAGCAGAAGTTGTATGGGAACTTGGAAAAGTGCAGCTTCTTTTAGACAGAGATTCAGTACTTGGGTCATATCATTTCAGGCGAGGGTATCTTTATAGATCCCTCTAAGATACAGGCTATCTTGGACAGGCTAGCACCCACATCAGTTACTGAGGTGAGGAGTTTCATGGGTTTAGTAGGGTATTACCACAGATTCAGACAGGACTTTTCTAGGATTTCTCACCCTATCACTTCTCTTCAGAGGAAAGGGAAGAAGATTGATTGGTTATAGAAGTGTGAGCAGGATTTTCAGTTGCTTAAGGAAAGGTTAACCATGGTGCCCCATCTTAGCAGTTCCAGACCCAATAAAGGATTTTTGTTGTTTGTAATGATGCATCACTAGAGGATTTGGGAGTAGTTCTTATGCAAGAGCGTTGGGTTATTGCTTTTGAGTCTCATAAGCTAAGGACTACAAGCTTAATTATCCTACTCATGACTTAGAGCTTGCAGTAGTTGTTCATGCTCTAGTGTGTTGGCGAAATTTCCTTTTGGGTAGGCCTTTCATTTTGAGGACAGATCATCGGAGTTTGTAGCATATTTTCTCACAGCGGAACCTCAATGCTCATCAAAGGTGTTGGATGGATTTCCTATGTGAGTATGACATGGAGGTTTAGTACATCAAAGGGAAGGAAAATGTGGTTACAGATGCTCTTAGAAGATGACGACATGTGCTTTCTTCTTTGACACTTCAGTCAGAATTGAGAGGTAGGATTCTTGAGAGCACCTTCCAGAGGACAGATTTTATGAGGGAGCTAGACAGATGTTAGAGTTTCAGGGTTCTTTAGAGGGTAGATATTCTGGGTGTGTTTTTAGAGACATATGGTTTGCTTCGATTCCACAGGCACATCTACATGCCTAAGTCAGGTGATCTGCGTAGCTTCATCCTCATAGAGGCTCATCGAGCCCATATGCGGCACATCCAGAAGTGAAGAAAATGCATGCTGATCTGAGAGAGATATATTATTGGTTAGGCCTTCAACGAGACATAGCAGATTTGTTCGCACGATGCCTTGAGTGTCAGAGGGTCAAGGTAGAGCATTCTCATCCTGCAGGACTTTTACATCCTCATGATATTGATGAGTGGAAATGGGATGTGATTTTCCATGGATTTCACAGTCAGACTTCCTATGTCTTCTTATAATCATGACGCCATTATGGTCACCATGGATAAGCTGACCAAGGTTGCACATTTTTCATGCACATGCCATCACCAAGGTATTTATGAAGGACATTGTTAGGTTACATGGGATTCCAAAGACCATCATCAATGACAGGGATACCATCTACACTTCAGTGTTCTGCACTTCATTTCATGCCGCTCTGGGTACACACAGATTAATTTCAGTTCAGCTTATCATCCAGAGATAGATGGGAAGACAAAGAGGGTCAATCAGGTGTTAGAGGACATGTTGAGAATGTATGTCATGGATCAACAGAGGAAATGGGAAGATTATTTACATTTAGTTGAGTTTTTCTTACAACAACAACTATCATAGTTCCATTGGTATGGCTCCTTACCAGGACTTGTATGGACGACCTTGCAGGACACCTTTGAGTTGGGATAGACTAGATGACAGGATTATTCTGGGACCAACCTACCTTCAGGATTTAGAGTAGCAGGTTGTTTTGATTAGACAGTGTCTTGAGTAGGCCAGAGCATGCCAGAAGGCATATGTAGACACCAAGAGGATTGATCGTCACTTCTCAGTGGGTGACAAGGTCTTCTTGAGAGTTCATCCGCATAAGAGTCCTATCCGTTATGGAAAGGGTTCTAAGCTATCACCTCATTTTGTGGGGCCTTTTGATATTTTAGAGGTCATCGGTTCAGTTGCCTATCACCTAGCTTTGCCACCATGCCTTGCACGGGCCCACGATGTTTTTCATGTTTCTGTACTACATAGATATGTACCTGATACTTCTCATGTTTTGGATTGGTCAGCATTATAGGTAAAGGACGGATGACAGTGGAGACTGGAGCCCGTACGCATACTGGAGCACCAGAGGTTGGCCCTTTGGGGTCGAGACTTGGACCAGGTTAGAGTACAGTGGGACTGGTACAATGAGACAACATCTACCTGGGAGGATGCGATACCTTTGAGGGCTAGATATCCCTATCTCTTTTAGTGACTTCCAGGAGGAAGTATAATTTTAGTAGAGGGGAATGTAGTGCTCAAACTTTTTATAGCTCAGTAGCTTGTTGTTTCTTTGCTCATAGACATGTTTTGACAGTGATTGGTTATATCTTGGACTTTATATTTAGATATTTGATCTTATTAGACATGTGTGGACATTTAGGCATATAACGCCAATTTAGCTTAATTTCTATATTGTCACATTTTCTTGTTATGTCATGGATACTAATGGGTATGATGATGTGTTTGGAACACAATTATAATAATGGATAGATGTTACATGTGGAATTCTATGGTTATATGTCACATATCATCTTGTCTAACTTTTGGAATATTGAGTATAATTGTGCACGTTGTCGCATCTTGATTTCAGTAGGATGTTAGGTTAGTTTAGAATGCATTGATATCTTACTATGTCATTGAATTATTTTTTATCAGACAGGTGCGGTTAATGTGTGCAATGAGTGTGCAGGTGACAAGTTTACAGGAGAACGTGGGATTCGGGCCAGCTACTCAATCTTGCACAAGTAGCCCACGGGTTGAGTCCTAGCCATGTTCATTGTGTGAAGCCTTAGTATAGGAGATTATTATTTTGGGCACTATGAGTGACCCCAATTCTTGTAATGTATTTTGCTTTGAATTATTAATCTTGTTTAGGGTTGCTAGTGAAGTTGTAAACTTGCTTTGGGAGTTAATAATCCCACTTTCATTTAAATTTTAGATTTTTTTTATGAGTACTTAATCACAAGGGTTTAGGGTCACATGTGAGACCCTTGGTTGGTCCCCACACGCTCTACCCTTGTGCCAAAAATGCAAAACCCGAAATTAGGGTATTTTGGGCCTTTTTGGGGACCCCTTTTTAGCTTGGGAGTTCCCCTAACACAAAAATGAGCCCTTGGACCCTACCTAATGGGTAGGGGGGCTTATTTTCAAAGCTAGAGGGAGTTTTCCCTCCCTTTTCACCTCTTGTTTGGTCACATCCATGTAAGGGATGTGGATTTGAATGTTTATTAAAAGTTCCACTTATTTGGTCTTGCTAACGTTTAGGGGATTTTGGGAGAAGAGGGCAAAAAGATAATTTTACCCTTTCTCTCTTTTGTTTTGGCATCTTTGACCTCGATGAGGGAGAGGGGTGACACATGTCACCCCCTCATTTGTGAGGATGCGTGCTTGCTCCTCTTCAAGTTCCCATTCATGGGAAATGAGAGGGACTTTTTTTTGGGAATTTCTTGCTTGGGATGCTTGTGGATTTTGGAGCTTGGAGATTGGTTTGAGTCAAGGTGTGGAGAATTTGAAGAGGGAGAGCTTTTTGGAGAGCTTTCATTGAGGTAGGCTCTTATGTATTTTGGCTTGTTTTGCATTTCTCTTAGTTGTTAGATGGGTTGCATGGTTTTTGTTGTTTGGTTGTGTTTTTTTTTTACTCCCTCCATCATATGGCATGATGGAGTTTTGGAGTGTGGGGGAAGAGATAACATATTTTTCCCTCTCAATCCTCAAGGCTCGATGGACAAGCCTTGTAAGGTCTTAGTGTTTCCCCTCAATGATTGAGGTGGGGAAGTTGATTCATTTGGCTTGAATCTCCTTCCCCATTCTTGGTAAGGAAACCCCTTTGGGGTTTGAAAATCCTTCCAAGAAGGGACTTGGAAAAAGGGAGGAGGAATAAGGAGGATTTTGGATTGAAATTAGGAGCAATAAGGAGGGTATGAAGTTTGTTGCTTTGTGCAAGAAATTATTGGAATACAAGTTTTTTTGGAGAACTTTCTCCTCTCTTTCCCCACTTTTGAGGAAGAACATGGGTTCTCCTCCTTGTAATTTTTGGAGTTTTGTTTTGTTGTTGTCCTATTTTTTTGTGCTTATATCATTGATTGGTTTCAACCTCCATCTTGTGCAAGTTTTGGCTAGTTGATCCTCTTTCCCATGGGCTCGGGGGAGGCTAGCATGCATCCCAACCTTGGGAGAGGCATGTAATGATTCCTATGGTTGGGAGAAAAAACAAGCTCTTTTTCTCCTTGCATTGGAATTATTAGAAGGACATGGAAGGATGTATCTCAAGCTTGGAATCTGGTTGTCATTTCGGGCTGCTCATTGTTCTTATCCTTCCTTCTGATACTTTGTTGGCAATGTAATCCTCTTTTGAGACTCTAAATTATGACTATTCAGTTACATTTCCTTGTATTGTAAAGTACCTCTCTTGTGACTTGGAACCACTATGTAAGATTAGAAAGTCCATTTTGTGATTTGATCTACCCTCAACAATTGCTTGTTACCTTGTAATGGGAATCCTTTGAATACTTGGAATGATGTAAAACTATGCCTTGCCATTTTGGAAGACATAAACATTGTGAAATATAAAGTATTGTAGTTATTGTGTAAATTTGCGCAAAACGAAGATGTTGTAAAGTACATTGTATTCCTTGTGATAGAATACATCTTAATAGAAATATTGATTTACATTCCTGTAACAAGCTTTGTTTTTGGACATCGTTATTGTAACAAAAAAAAAAAGAGACAAATTTTGAAAAGTTAGAGAATGAAATAATACTGATTTGTACACATAGAGGTTGGTTATCTTATTTGACATGGATGAAGAAACTATTATCATTGGTGTGAAAAGTACATCCTCTTCCTAATAGTTTAAGCAATATTTGGTCTTTTCAGAAATTTTGGAATCATATGTGTACAATAGGAAAATTGGATAAATCATTTAGGGTGAATAGTGAAAGTTCTATTTTGATATTTTGGCATCAAAAGGAATAACATTAAATAATTTGTCAATTTATAGTGAAGTCATAGCTTTCTTGGTCTCCTAATATAGAACAATAGGCATTGCAGATTTATAGATGTAGATATTTATTTTAAAAAAAAAGAGGCATTATGCCTTCAGTCTTATTATTTTCACATCAGTTTTACTCTCTACTCATGTATGTTCTTTGTTATATAAGAATATATATATATATATATATATATATCATATGTATAATATACATATGATATTTAATAGTATTATTATTAAATAACTGAACGATCAATAAACAAGATATATACGTGTGTACATGTGTGTGTGTGTATGTGTGTGTATGTGTGTATGTATATGTGTATGTGTATGTGTATATATATGTACATGTATATATGTGTGTGTATACCCTGTTTTTAAAACATGGGAGGGGGGGGCTTTTAAACCGTTTTTATCGCCTGCGAAATTTATATGTTAACAAAAAAAGAAAAACAAAAAAAAATGTGTTTCAGTGTGGTCGAACGGCTCCCCCACCCCTGTGCTGCATCCTTCGGCCCTGTCTCGGCACTGCGCCCCCCGAAACCTGCCTCTTCATTGTCTCACCTTCGTAGCGCCGCTGTCCATCCAGTTGCCTGCTGCCTTCCTGCAGCACCAGCATCCCTGCCGCACGGCCTCCCTATCACTGCCCCAAATGACCAGCCCTAAGCCGCCTCTCAACCCCTTCCGCCATCCTCCCTTCTCCACACCTCCACCCTTCGCTGACTACCCCCTACAGCCACAGCCGACCTCTACACCCCCCACACGCCCTCCAACCAACACACCACCTACGCCTGTTCCGCCACCCGACCCCCTCATCCATGAGGCCTGTAACAGTAACCCCAAATCCACTCTCACTATAATATAAAAATAAATAATAAAACATAAAGATATTCATATACATAAATAAATACATCATATAAATATAAATATATATTTATTCTAAAACAAAGAACAATATAGCAAGGGCATTCAAAAACTAAGGAAAAGAATAAACTCCATAACTTCGCTCCTTCAACCTGCAAATGTGAGCAAAATAAAAGAAGGAAAAGAAAACAAGAAAGAAAGTTAAATGAAAAGAAAAAGTAACATAAAGAAATATTAGGGAAATTTTAGGGTTTTAAATCTAAGGGTTAAAAGTAAAAGCATTCAAGGGTGGATATTTCTCCCTACACTTTCCAAGTCATAGGACTTTGTGGGATTCCATGATAAAATAAAAGTAGAGTGAATGTGGACAAAATAAAAGAGGGGGTGTAGTCTATAGTAGATGTTTTTTAGCTAAAACTAACAATAATTAAATAAATGAAAATTGTGTCAGGCTAGTGGTTAAGTAATGGGGGTTAACCAAATTAGTTAAAATAAACATTTTCTGAGATCGATTTTGTATCATTAGTTTTAGCATGGTTAGTAATCCTTTCAAAAAAAAATTTACCCTAAATTTTTGCTTTATTGTTGGTGCATTTTTTGGTGTCCCAAAAGGGGCACTACACAACATCTTGACTCTTATAACTCAATATTATTAATAAATTTGTTTAGTTGTTTCTTCTTGGTTGCAGTTTTTGTTTTCGTTAGTCATTCATCAAAGGTATGAGTATAAAAGCATGAGGGAATGGACATTTTTCCATATACCCATATGGGTATGATCATAGGTATGTGAGCATATATACTTATGTATATAAGCTAGTATAGTTGTGTACATACACATGCGAGTATACACATAAGTGCCCACTCATCTGTGAGTTAGCTCTCACCCTTTGACTGGGTGAAAACATTTTTGTAACTTTTGGTGTGATATTGTTTAATATAAGTTTCTATCCTAACTAATATAAGATATAGGCTACGTGATCTAACCTAAGCCTAACTTATGATGGTATGTTAGTAAACATAACTGAGTGTCAAAATATTATCTATATGCTTTTGATTTAACTGTAATAAATGCATGGCATTTTGATTAGCTTGGTTAACGAGATCGACATTTAAATGATGCTTAATTGTAATGATATTTTGTGGAATTCAACTTATAAGTTATTATGGCATTAACTTATGCATTAACTATTCCTTATGGAGTGTGACACATATTGTTATTAAAAATAAATAAAATAAAAATAAAACTCAGCCAAAATCTAAGTGGTGGCAATTTTTTGGATTTTAATTATATTTAAATGGATTTTGGAATCCATGGAATAAAGGAGAGTTATGTGTTTTTATTTTTTTCCATTTAGCATGGTGTGAAGAGAGGAGGAAGTAGAGGGGGATACTATGTCAAAAAAATATGGAGGATTTACTAGAAGTTTTTACGGCCATTTGGAGCTGATTTTGGAGCTATATTTTGGGATCTTTCCATTCTTTATTGCAAAAATGTTGGGGAGAAATTTTCTAGAAAAAATAAATAAGGTTGTGGGGTTTTATTTTGTACGATGTGGAGCTAAGAAGATGGAGGAATAAAAATAGAGAAGGAAAGAGGAAAATCACAGAGGGTTTTTGGTCTTCTTCGTCTCAAATATTTTAGGCAAGGGTTTTCTTTCTTTTTATCTATACAATATTTTAAAAATAAATGCATATTCAATTTTATTCCTCTTATGGGTAATGAGAAATATGTATTAGCTATTGTGGGTATTAATATTTTTGAATCAAGCCTTTATGGGTATTTGGAAAATGTGTTTATTTAATTATAGGAATTATAGATTTCAGATCTCTCAAGTATGAGAAATCTCTCAAGTATGAGAGCTAGAGATTTAATTTTTAACTCCTTGATAACTGGAATCAATGAGGATATTCACTTGGGTGTTGAGATAAGGTTTCATGACATTTTAGTTATGGGTTTTGGACTGTTCTCCAAGATGCATTTTAAAATGTTAGAAGGCTGCATTTTGGTGGATTCATTGGTGTGATCTAGCTATTATAAGTTGTGTTATTTACTATTTTAATGGCTACTAGAATCATTGTTTTTTTATTGATTTATTGCTCTAATTTTTGCTGCTAGACGTGTTGTTTTTATTATTAAATTATTTATGTGTTTGTTGCTACAACATTGATTATTATAACGCCGAGTTTTGGTTATTTCCTTATTGTATTTAGTTGTTTTTTGATGTGTTGTTTTGATGAAACACTAGCTAACAAGAATAATGCTTTGGGGTGTTTTCTACGCTCCATATTTGCATTTAAATTTGTTGTTTTTCTTTGCTACTAGTACATTACATTTTGTTAAATGGTTTGTATGTAATCATTTGCATATAATTTTGAAAGAATGTTGTGCTGTGAGATTTTTTCAGATGGTTAGTGTTAAATCATTTCATTAGAATATTTAAATAATGATGTGTTGTGACATTATGTCAAACAATTGTTATATTGACATAAATACACGAGTATGGATTATGGAATTTTATCATGTTTTTTGAATGAATTCATTAGAATTGAAGTGAATATATTTTATGGAATTTTATTATGTTGCTGGAACAAATTCATTGAAATTTTTGTGAAGTTATTTTTTTGGCATTTTATCATGCTGCTAGATTGAATTCATTGGAATTTTTGTGAAGTTATTTTATGAAACTTTATCATGTTGCTGAAATGCACTCTTTGGAATTTATGTGACATTATTTTTATTGCATTCGGTCATGATGTTAGCATGCATTTATTAGACTGTATGTGAAGTTCATTGTAAGAATTGTTTTTCATGTTGCTGGTATGTATTCCCTGGATTATTTTGGAGGTTTATATTATGCCATTTGATAATACAGTTTGCATGCATTCTTGGGTATAAAGGATTTTTTGTGCCTCTTGAAAATTATGTTATGTTTCTAATATGATTTGGTAGAATGTTCATTTTGAGAATTGTGAAATCAAGTTCGTGTTGATGTTTTGTCAATTGGTTATCATGCATTCTCCTTTTGCATGAAGCCTATATGTGACATTTATTCAAATAGTTGGTATGCTGATTTGATTTGGCATGAAATATTGTTATGAAATGCATTATATAATCAACCTTATGTGAGGTAAGTTTTATGCATTTTCATGTAAGATGGTTAAAGACACCACTCTTGAAAGATAGTATGAACTTGGTTAGTTCTTGCATGTATACATGATTTTTGAAATCATTATTATAATAATGAATGAATTAGTATGTTGATGCATAACTTTATATTCTGAATACGTTTTCATTTGTAGAATACTACATATATGAAAATGGAAATCCTTACCAGTTTAGTTTGAGCCGACCCTTTGTGGAAAATACAGGCCATTATGGAGATAAGGGAAAGGAAAGAATTTGAAGGGATTTAAGATGATTTCAGATCTTTATTAGTTACTTTTATATTTCAGTTATGGAATAAATTGTACTTGATGTATTGCTAAAATAATCAATATATTATATAAACTTTTGAGGCTCTTTTCCATTGCATATAACCTTATAAGATTGTACCGAGATATTAAAAAAAATGAAATTTTATTTGGAATCAAAGCTATTTTTATCGATGTTTTCAGTATATATGATTTTTTTGTATAATTGTATGATTTTATTATTAGAGAAATCAATATATCAATTAAGCAATAAGAATAATGGAAGTTTCCAAAAAAAATTGGACCTCGGTTTTTTGAGGTCCTTAGAAAAAATCTTGACTGAGTTGGCCAGAAGATAGGTTTACATTAACTGGGAGAAGGATTTTCAAATGTGGCTTAGGTTATCATGGATAATTTTTTTTTTTAAATTTTTCATGCTAAACATTTAACATGATAATGAGTTTGTAATACTATAGTCTAAGGTTGGATTAATACATTCAACGCAAGAGTCCTTATTTGGCTTAACAAACGTAAAAACATTTTTTCAAATGACAAACCCAAAATGGGTTACCAAAATGTCAGGTACAAAAATGAAACAATTCCATAAATGGGATAAATAAAAAAAATAAAAAACCCATTTTAGAAGCTTTCCCAATGGGATATTTGACAATTTTCAAACTTTCATTTCCACATTTACGTAACAAACCAAATTAGGTTTAACATATAGTTTAAATAGTAAAAAATGTACTTTTCTGAGCCCATGAATGGGTGTGATTATTTCCAAATAAAAAAGGGAAATAAAATAAATAAATTTTTTGTAATTTGTTTTTTCCATAAAATAGTAGAGACATTTTCTCACTCACCAAAACACATGTTCTCTTTTTTTTTTCAAAAATTCCCCTTATTTCCTTCTACTCTCTTTCGTGGTGTTTCAAATACCATGAATTCCAATAAGTTAACTCATATTTATAACCATTTTTCCCATAAAGCATGCTCGTACATTCTCACATTATCCAAAACAACCTTCATGGAATAATAGATAACAATAACAAAAATACCTTTTCCTTAATACTAGCCTATTAAATAGGGATTACTAAACACATTCACAATTCCACAAATCCTACATGGCATAAAATAAAACTGAATCATTCCCATAACTTGAATGGTATTCATGTGAGAAGGGGAGGTCTAATGAAATGAGTTACCACAAAAGCTTAGAAAATTAATTGAAAATACAACCTCCATGATGGGTATGAATGTATGGTAAATTAATTATAATGATTAGCTAAAAAGATGTTACACAACATCATGCATTTGACATAGAGTAAAAATGGGAGATTCTAATGTCATAAAATGACACATAATGAAAATAATGTTTAGTGCCATATAATATCAATATGCACTAAGATGGATGGTACAAGGTGTAGGACTAAAAATGGCCATCATTTTTATAATTTAACCCTTTTTAAATAACTGAAATGATTTTCAAAGATAGTTGCAAGAAAGAAAAATAAAAAAATCACCATTGGGGTCAAATTTCAAAAAATGCCTAAATTAAATGAGGAACAAGTTCCCTTTATATTTGCATGAGATAAGATTCCTAAATAGACCAACTTAATAGCAGAAGTTTGATTGCCATGGAAATTCAATATGGTCAGATAATTTAAAAAAAAAAAGAGTAAACCAACTACCAAATGTTACAGTGATAATGCACACTTATTGGATTATGTCAGTGGAAATATTCCAACTACATAATTTTAACATTTCATATCATTACACATACTACAAAGTAGAGAAGTAAAAATAAAACAATCAAGCCAAACCTTCATAATTGAAATCAAACACACAACACAATTATCAAATTAAATAATCATATATGTTAGAATTAAATTACACACCCCATTTTTTGTGTGAGTGGAGTTGTTCTCATTTTACCTTCCCTGCATCAAGTTCAATTTTATGGATCTATGATATTCTCCCCAATAATTCCCTCTCTCTTTGTCTTTTACATTTTAGTGAGGGGGTACTTGTTCATTCAATCACCTCATTTAACAAATGGGTAATTAGTATATTGCATCTAAAATATTAATATATTTCAAATATAATGAATTTACATAAAGAATATAATTTCCAAGTAACTTCTACATCATAACATCCATGTTATTACATCATTTATTTCATAATCAAGCCAAATTTAGCATTTCCATAAATAATATGCAAAATGGGATTTGACAACATTTAGGCATTTTATGACTGCTATTTTAACAATACCACCATCAAGTTGGATAAATTATTTATTGACATGGGTATATTATAATCTAATAGTATTAGAAATTTAATTAGGCACAATAGAACTATTAGCAATAAAATGAATCATACGATTGTGGACTAGATGTTTGCCAAAAATTATATAGACATAAAATTGAGGCAACTTTGGTACACAAATTACTTTAGAAACATTAGATTGGTAGAGGGAAATTAGTACTGAATTCAATTCCTTTTGAGTCTTTGGGGATGATTTAAATAATATTAATTCCTCTTGGGATAAATCCATATGACCAAGTATTAAGAGAGCATCTTACATGGATATATTGATATTTATTTTCTCTAGTTTTTCTCTATAAAATTCAACAATTTTTTAAAATTGTAGGTAACCCAAACTCTTTTTGGATTTTTAATCATGGGATGGTTGAAATTTTAGTCTAATTATTGAAAGGTGGTTTAATACTTATTTCATCTAATGGTTTTTCTAGACTATGATATTAAACAAAAGGTTCTCCATTTTTATTAGGTGTTAATAAAATTTACTCTATTTGCATCAGACTACAGGAGTCTCCCTTTTTCTCTGGTATTATAAATTAATTTAACTTGGGGTTTATATTAGTTCCCCTCAATATAATTTTTTTTATAAAATATCCCTATTTATAATAGACTAAGTTCTATTCAACAACTACTATAGATAAAAAAGGTGGCTCTAAATTTTGATTGGTTAAACCATACAAATTTGTAGTATCAATTCCTATCCCAAGGTTATATTAGGAAAGTGTTGGATTTATGAGGTTGTAAAAAAGGGTATCACCATCTTATAACCTCATCTAAATTATTTTACATAGGGACTCCCCTTTTTGGATGTGTAATGGAAAGATTTCGTTACCATGGCTGAGTAAAGACAATTTAACATTGAAGATGAGCTCTATTTTTCTAATCAGTAAGATTATAAGGTTGATAGGGTCTAGGAGTAGGTTGTTATTATTATATCTTCATTAAATTCATATGATTAGCCATATTTCTACACATATTTTTGACCTTGTGTAATTCATTTATAGAAGTACTAGGTTTTGGTACCCAACACACCTAGGCCGTTATCTTTAACAAGAGAGTGGAGTCCCCCTTTATTAATCAACTATTAATATTTTTCCGGTAAGTTATTTGAAATGATTAAAATTCTCTAGTTTTAATATTTGATTAAACTCATTAAAATAGAAGAGTTAAACTTGGTTTATAAGTTGTTTGCATACTGAACTTTAAATCTTGCTTCACCTTTTCGTTTGATCATCATTTTAAGTCTTAATATGAAGCTTTCATGGCTATTTTTTATATTTAACATTTGTGCAGCTTAAGGTTCATCTTAAGACCCCTCCCAAAAAAGAATTCTATATATTCCTTATAATTTTTTTGAACATGATATTCAAAATGATGATGAATCTGAAGAAAATGGGTTTCAAATAGTTTAAAAATGGTGTCGGGTGGTACCATTATTTGACTAACAATATATGTTGTCAGCTAATAGTATATGATGTTGGCCAAAATCATATGTAAATTTTTGAAAAATCATTTTTTGACATTAACAGTTAAAATGACCGGTTCGACGAGAAATCTATCCTCCCAAAATATGGCATGAAGAAAACAATTCAAAAAAGTTCTATTTTTTTGTGAAAAAATGCAGATTTCACTAATTTTGTATGGGATTTTTTTTTTTGAAATTTTTTAATGTTAGAAATTAAAAGGATCATCTCAATGAGAAATATGTCATCCCAAAATACAACGTAAGAAAAAAAATTCCCATAATCTTTTTTTAACGACATTATTATTGACCAAAAACAAGAAAAAATGCTATTGTGCGGTGGCATGAAAGACTACTTCCCTCATGGTAGAATTTTTACATTACCGCATGGTATAATTTTTGCATTTTCACATGGTAGAATTTTATGTGTTGCTCCACAGTAACATTTTGGCATTGATGCATGGTAACATTTTTTGTGCTCCCGCACAGTACATTTTTTACGTTACTATGTGGTAGCATTTTTTGTTGTTGCCGCACGGTAGCAGTTTTACATTTACACATGGCTTGTACTTTCATATTTTTCATAGGATTACTCATTTTTGCCTTCATCTTCGACTCTAGATCTCAAACTTAACAAATTTTAGAATTATATTCTATTACTAAACTATGGAGAATTAATCCTATATAATAGTATATTATAAAATAATGGTGAATATACCAACATTGGAATTATATTCTATTACTACATTTTTTTACCTTCATCTTCGACTTCGGATCTCAAACTTAACAAATTTTGGAATTATATTCTATTACTACATTATGGAGAATTAATAATATATAATAGTATATTATAAAATAATGGTGAATATACCAACATTGGTCGGCTCTTAGTGAAGAAAGGTGAAACTAGGGTCAAATTTATTTATGTCCCATAAAATTTTGGTGAACCTGCTACTGTACGGTAATGAAAAAATCACCAATTTCAAATTTCAAAAATTCAAAAATTCTCCATTTTATGAATATTCACCCCTAAAATGAACCCTAGTTATGCTAACTGAAAACCAAACTAAACCTATGACTTTATAACTTTTAAGACTCAAAATAGGCTTTAAAAATTCAAAGGAGGGATTGAATTACATTTTATATTGGGTTTTAAATGTCAAATTTAATTTAATTCAATCAAATTTGTGGTAGGTTTAAACCACAATAATATAAGATAGGTGTCCCCTAAGGGACACATGTCTCTTATCAACATTCAAGATAATTTGGGGTGAGCTAAAAATTCAAAGTCTTGTGGTGAGTGATAACACTAATGGGTGACACACATCACCCATTGGCATGAAAATATGAACTATGGATATATACGATGAGTTCGATGGCCTTCATGTGGAGAAAATCACTAAAGGAGGAGTATGGTAACTACTATCCCAAATTTGCACCCCTACAAATTTGGATAACCTAATCAAGATTTAATAAAGGCTTGTGACGTGTAGACAAACATCAAATTCAACCCTAGCTAGAAGAGAAAGAAAACATGTCCTTTGGCTCGACCCAGCTTGCTGTGGTGAATGTTTGAGTTGGTGGTCAGGCTCATTGTGGAAGTTGAAAATTTCACAGGGTTGGACGTGCCCCGGTTAGACGGCCGTCTAACCGGGTTGGTCGGATGAGATGGATGTGAAATGGGTTGGTCAGTGATGTTGTGTATGGATAGGGTTAGATGGCATATGGCTAGCCACCTGGGTCGGATGGGTGGAGCATTGTACAAAAGAGGTTGGTTGGCTAGGTTGGTTGGACAGGTTAGTGGCGTATGGATAAGATGGATAATGTACAACCCCCTTGGGTTATATGTCATAGGGTTAAATGCCATTCAACCCTTAGGTTGGAAGACACAGAGTTAGATGGCCCATTAGGATAGTTAGGTGGCACATTGTATGTCATAGGGTTGGACAACTGTCCAACCCCATCAGATGTAGGGTTCAAAGATATATGGATGTCTAGCCTCCCTGGTTGGATGGCCTATGGTGTGAAGATGGTGGCTCTAAGGTTGGTTGGTGACCAGAAAAATGTACGATCTATAAGTTTAACGCCCTCTAACCTTCCTGGGTTGGGTGACAATGAAGTTAGATGGCCTATTCACAAATTATATGGATCATGCTTAGACGATTGTCCAACCCAGATATATAGAAGAGCTCACGGGCCAGGAAGTTTTCTCAAAGGAGGTTGTATAGCCCAATGAGGATGGACGCTGTCAAATGCCACATGGTTGAGTGACTTGTAGGATGGACGAGTCATAACCCAGGTTAAGGTAGGTGGGTAAATGACAACTCACTAACCAAAATCAATGAGGCATGGCACCCATGACTACCTGTGTAAGGAAAGTACCAAATTGTATGGCTCCCCATAACTCTTTAATGCATCCTTATGGTTGGTGGTCCAAATTGCCTATATATTATAAAATATGCCTCATTTTGAGGGGATTCATTCTGTTTTGCAAAGGAACTATGTCAATTTTTTTCTAGAGCTATTGTGGGTTAAAGGCCTCAAATTTAGTCCTATTGTAATGAACTCTGCATGTTTATGAGCAATAAAATTGGTGTTTTTGTGGCTTTTCTTTCCCTAATTCGGGTTATATTGCATATATTTCCCTCCATTATGTTTGCAAGTATATTGTGCATGTTTATATCCCTTTACAAGACCTTTAATTTGTTGTGCTTATGAATCTAGGGAACTAGATATTGTTTTAGCTTGAAGTGCTTCTACTTTCCCTCTCTTACATTGTTTACTCCCTATTGTTCACTCACTCAGAGTGTCTCACTCCCTTTCTTGGTGCATCACCTTCACTTAGAGTGGATTTACTTTTTATGCATCCTTCTATCCCTGTCTCCTTGGAAAACATTATGGTAGGATTATATTAGTTTTCCATTCTCTACACTTTGGAGAAGCTGACAATAGGTTAGGAAAAGAATCCAAATTTATCTAGAGGATTATCCTACTTGCAAGGTCCCATGTTATGCAAGTTACACTAATTTCCCTCACACACAAAATCACAAGCAATCAGGGGTACTATAATTTTTCCGTAACAGTAACCGAGCTAGAAATAATAGAAGGCATATATGATTTCCAAGTAGTGTTGACTGATGTGCACAAGGTATGACATGTCAAAGAAATTCTTGAAGACGAGATGAATTAGATGAAAAACATGTGACACATATTAGTGGCATAGGAGACTGTACACACCCAAAAATTACATAGTGCTACATTAAAGGACATAATAAGTCTTTAATGATGAAATGATTTTTTTCTAGAATAATGATGAGATCTAGATCCTCTCCCTTCATCTTCAATATGATTTTTATGACTAATTTGTCCATTTTTCCAAGTTTAGAAGTTTATTGCACCACTGCGAACTGCTTTCTGTTATTTTTGTGCTTTGTTTGACTTTAAGTCATGTAATCACCATGGTGGTTTTGTAACCACCAGTCTATATAGACCAATGATTGCACAACTATCACTCTACGTAGACTGATAATTCTATCACCTTTACCGGGGTCCTGTGTGTTAAAAATGTGTTTTTTTGTAACTTGTATCTCTAGTTTGGGAGTGTTTTTATCGCCTGTTTCTTGAGCATTTCATTTTTTTTGGGCTTGTTGGAATCATATTTATTTTCTCCTTCTATTTTATTATGTTTAGTAGATTAAATATCCCTTATCTGGATGTGTTGTCACTTCTTATCAGACATTTATTTTAACACTCTTCTTCCCCATATTTTATAAAATCCTGGATTTCATTCAAATGTTGGGTTGAAGTTTGAGATTTGTTTTGTAAAGTTATGCTACCAAAATCTTATTAGGAATTACATAGACAACCAGTTCATTGCTCTGTTCTTTCCAGTACTACATTTTCTACTAGTTTTCTTTTAACCAGTCAACTACAACCATCTTCTTGATTTTCTTAATACTAACCAATATTTCACACCTTGGATCAAATGGAACTTATCTATAGAAAGGAAAGGTAAGTTGAGAAGACACAATACAACACCACACTTGGACACTGTCACAGATCAATGATTCCAAGTTGGGGATATCTTAATTTCTTTCAAGATTTCATTTTATTATTTTCATTAAATTAGAAGAAACACATTTATTTTAATGTGGTTGAATTTTTTATTTCTTAGTTTCCATTATTTTCCATGTATAAAAAAATATTCCAATTATATCTTCTTCCCTTCCTATCTCTGTGGATCTGTAAGGGAAAAAAATCGGTGGAATATTTTATGTCTTAATTTCTTTATCATATCTTCATTATTAATCATTCATATGATTTTTTTTTTTACTTTACTGGGGAAAGTTTCTAGGTTAAGAAGAAATTACTTCTGATAAGCTTTATTTCTTCCCATGAATATGAGGTGGGAGTTGTTAGAAGAAATAACATTTCCAGAATAATAAATAAAGAGTTTATTCTATGTTTAAATTAGATTTAATTTCACAATCCTGAAATAGGGGAATAACCACATCTGGCTATTCCTTATTTAGTTTATTTTAATTTAGAAATATTTTATTTCATTTTGGATTATTTTATTTATCTATGTATACAAAATTTATGTTATTTAATTAATCAAAACTATAAAACACAAAAATAAATATTAGGAGTCTAATTTTTTTTTCCATTTATATATTTTAAAATATTTATTGAAAATACAAAATTAATTAATTAGTTTGTTTTGTTTTTCATTACTTAAATATTGGAAAATTGAATTTAATTAGGTTAAAAGGGGAAATTAATAATCTTTTATTTAATTCATATTCATTTGTTTTGTTTATTTAAAGATAGGAATTAAATGTAGATTATAAGTTGGAATGAACACAATCCCCATTTCCTTAGCGACCTCGGCTACCCGCACTTAGCTCTCAATCCCTTTGGTTACTAGTTTTTTTATTTCTATCATTCTTTCTGAATCGATTTCCATATGACCATTTAGGGTCCATGTCAACCTCATATAAGAATATTTGACCCGATTATAAGCCATCCAAACATTCACAGATTCCAAATAGACATTGACCAAGGTTTACATCAATTAGTCTTTAGAGAAAGTTTTGTACCACCTGAGATTATTGGCCAAATTAATGTCCTTAAAGAAAAAGTAGAAATTGTAGAAGAATATCATCCCAATCAAGCCAATAAGGTTAGACCATGCAACCCTTATTTTTTCCTTAGCACATCTCCCCTCATATTTACATGACCCTCTTTAGAGAGGAATATTTAGAGATCAGATAGGAAATTTCCATTGTAGTTCGTTAACCAGATCGAAGCTATTTTTAGTCTTTACAGACATATATCGAGAGTTGCATACATAACGATTCATCCTTGACCGTAACTGTATCACACCCACATAGTTTCAGATGAGGCTTTCTGTACTCTCTCAATGAGTAAGTTTCTTACTTACAAGTTGATCGATCTGATGATTAGCTAGACCATTAAATCCTTGATCCATTACCATCATTTCCCATCATATCCCACATCTACACTACCTAGACCTCATCCCATATACCCATTCCATCTATCCACATTTCAGGCTATCTTGGTATGACCTCGAGCAAGTTGAGTGTGTCTAGGAATCCCGTGTCATTTTTCTTGGTGTTCAAATTCTTGTGAACTTGACGTGTAAGGGTACTAGTTCCTTTTCCCATTTTCATTTTTTTCTTGTCTCTTTTCTATTCATTCTATCCTTCTCCCTCTCCCATTATTCTGTGGGTGTTCATACACCCCTCCGATTATGTCGAGGTTAGGAATATAACAGGATCACATTTTATTTCTTGAAGTCCTATTACAATCAGGTAAGTCCTCAACAGTCACTCTCATTAACAAGGTGGGTTTGATAATTACACACAAGATTCCCCTTGCTCTATGTGTCTCTTCTACCCAAAGATCAAATATTCCCTGGTAAGCATTGAGGATTGATGGACCAATTGATAAACTATCAACCTGTTAAGGCCCACAAGTAGAGATTTATAGCTCTCAATAACAAGGACATTTACCATGAGAGCACAGGGATATTTACCCACGGGTCTTATCAAAAGGCCAAAATTTAGCATGCAATCTGACTCCTACCCCATCTTCATTCACAACCTAACACGAGGAGATTCTTAGTGAATGGTTTGGCTAAAGTGATGACCATCATCAATTCCATATACAGATCCCTAGATCATGTTACAAAGCACACACCATTACATGTCTTGTTGTAAAACAATGCTTCCTTGCCCCCCTACCAAAGATTAGAGGAAATGTACACCATAAAAGGTGGAAGTTAGTTAAGTGAGACAATTCATAAAAGGGTATCACATGCGTCTCCTCAACCAGAGCCAATGTGATAACATGTTCATCCACAATAAGGGCCTCACATCCTTCACCCAGATGATGGTATTTTAACATTATTAGAAAGGATTAGAGAATTTGAGAATCACCCAAGCTTCACAACTTGTACCCACGACTGGACAAGGCAATAACACCAATCATCATGTCAATACTCAAAACTCACATCCCTCTGTCACCAATACTCAACTAAGTGCAACAACCATCATCAATAAGGTCTATCCGTTTAATGTCTAACCAGTATGGGTGACCCTCTCACGGGATCTAACACACTGAGGGATGACCCCCCATCACTTTCTTACGCTTAAAATACACAATGTTTGGCTGGAAAGTAGGTTTCTCATATACTATTCCTTCAAATAACATGAATGTTCCCTTATTATACACAACACTCATCCCATGCATTCTCAAGTGCTACTTCCTACCCTACACGTCACATATGTATTCATAAATCCTTGCATCCAAAATATGTATGTACACTTTTCCTGGTTCGTTACACGCAACATCAAGGGGTTCTTGTACACCCCAAATCCAATACATACGCCATGACCTTATCTAACCTGCTACTCCTCTTCCTACCTCTTCATCAAGGATACCTCCATGGTTAGAATCCTATATGTAGTGGGCGCTGAATGCTTAGCATTTAAAAGAACCTCCTTGACTTTCACCATACGAGGGTGTCATGATTCCTATGCCCATTTCTTGATATATTCCTAAATATAAAGGATAGGGATATTATAATGCTCATATTAAGGCTTACACTACCACTATTATTAGGGAGTTGCTTCTATGGTATGAATTTGATGGATAATATATTCCCCAAAAATACTCTTGAAAGGGATTGTCTCTAGATTGGTATTAATGACTTCCCTGAACCTTTTATAAATTATTTTAGACAACTTGTTTATGAATTCAATAAAGCTGTTGGTACGAACATGTTGTTGTGAATGAGAATCAGAGAGTTTTTACATATCAAACAGGAACAACATGAATCCACTTCACTCATTTCATACATAGATGGCGTAGAAAGTCCTCTATTCATCCGCGAGCACACCTAACATGGACTAAATGGAAATCATGCGACCCTCTTCCCCCATTCACTCAATCGAGAAACCAAGGAGGAAGTGTAGAAGTTTCCCCTTTGAATCTATGAACAAGTGTTATAGGGCATGTTTTGCATTGAACAAGATGAAATTGATAGCGGATGTAAGATATATGGTCCCATTTGGAGGTTGTTCACCTCTAATAAAAACAATTCAGACTACCAAGATAACTCAAATAACTTCCCTTTGACACTTTTAGATACTGATTTTGATACTATTGATCATATTATGGACACTATTATGTTTTGTTTTAGTGTGATGGTTAGATGTTAGATCATGGATTATTATTGATCTGGATTCAGTTATTATGCATGATGGTTACTAGAGACATTTTCATATGTGGATGATGATATACTGTTTGACATGGACATATTATAGATGTTGATTTGGACTTATGACATTTGATATTTTGAGTAGACCTAGTATGGTAGATTTTGATGATGATAAATTTGATTTATTTAATTGAAAATATTAATGTTGAATTCTTGATGTTTTTGTGATTAATGTGTTTAGATGATCTTGAAATGTTGTTTATATCATTTTGGATGTTCTGATATGGCCACGAGGCCGAAGGAGGTATTTGCATTTTGCAGGTTAAAAATCACAACAATGTCGGGGGACTGGAGACTAACCATATTAAAATTCCGGGTGAAATCAACAAGGTCACCATGGCAACTGTGTTATGTGTTTGTGTGTTGTGTTATGTTAGGAATTCCCATGGGGGGATTTCCATTATATGTGACCATGGGATAAGTGTTTTATTTATGTGTTCCTTTTTGAATTATTGTTGTATGTATTTTATTTGTAATGTGTTCCTTCTTTTAATTAATTTAAATGTGGTAGATTAATGTGAGAGATCATATAGTTAAATTTTATTTAAATTAAATTGGGATGTGGAATGTAATTAATAAAGTTGTTGTCTTTAAATATTAATGTGGTAGGAGTGTGTAAGTGATGTAAGAAATTTGTAAGAGTCTTGTAAGGCAGATTTTGGAAGGTCAAGCACTCCATCTTTTATGAAATTCGAATTTGACCTTGGAGGCCAAATTTGGAGGCTTGTGGGACAAGTTAAACTTGTCCCACACCTCTTAAAATGATCCACCAACCATGCCTATGGTTTGGAGGTTAAATGTAGGCATTTATAATGCATTTTGAAGTGACAATATGTAAGTTTTAATTGCACTTCCCTTACATGTTTTAAATTTGGTCCTTTTGGAGTATGGGCATTTTTGGAGTATGTAAGTGATTTTGTCATTTTTATTTATTGTGATTTGGTGAAGGATGTTGAGTTTCCTCTTGGGGTTGAGGAAGAACGATGTGGCATCCCACATGGATACACATCATCCTCTTCTCTTCCCTCTCCTATAAAAGTGAAACTCCTTGCTTGTTTATGGTTGTTGAAACTTTGTTATTTCCTCTTGGGGGCGCATTTTTTTGTTGTTTTTTTGGAGCTTGTTTGAGGAAGCTTGGAGTCTTTTTGCATGCTTATACTTGCTGGTTTTGGGCTGCACTTTGACATTGTGGAAAGATCGTGAGCATGGAATAAACTTCAGTATGGAGAGGTAGGATCTGGAGCTGTGTTTTAAATGTTTTCCTTCTCTTACATGCATTTTTGAATGGTGTTTGTGTTTGCATTCTTGGCTGGTTGGGTAGAATGCTTAGGGCATGGTGTAGGAGAAGGCTATGGGGATTTCATATGGGGGGCATAAGGGATTGCCAATGGCACTATTTTATTGTGGAGGGAGTTTTGGTTTGGGATCCACCTTGGAAAAGAAACTGCTTGCATTTCTTACTCTTGGGGGCATAAGGGATAAACTTGGGGGGGGCATAAGGAGGGGTTGGGAGATATAAGGTTTATGGGGTTGATATGTTTATTGGTGGTATGCATTTTGGTGGATGCCCAATTCCAAATTGGGAGGCATAAGGAGTTCCCCATAGTTCTTGCTCTTGTTGGCTTGCTTGATCAAGCCTATGTGTTGTATGAATTGTTTCAAATGCAGTTGGGAACTGCTGTCTTGTTTTGAACTGTGCATTTTATTGATTGTATGCAATGTGAATGTTGCTTGTATGTGATAGAAGCCTTTGTTGCCATGTGTTGATATTCATGCTCCATTTCAATATGGTTGGGGCCAGGGGGCCAATGGGGAAGGATGGCTTCTCCTTTCTCATTGGATGTCTTGGTTGGGTGGAGAGCATTGCCTTTCCCCCTTCCTTGTTGTGATCAAAGTTGCAAAGAAGAAGAAACAAGCATGTTGTTGTTTGGAGAAAGAATTTCACAGTTTGACAGTCATTTCCCTTTGAGTAATTCAATATAACTTTTCCCACTTTGAGTGGATGAGTGTATAAATTTTGTAATGTGAATTTATTTTGTTGAGGATGGAAGTTGAATTTGAATTGAGAAATGTAAAGAATCATATTATACTTCTCTGTTGTTGCAAAAGAAATGTAAATGATATTCTATACTTTGTATTTTGATTTTTGAAAACCAAATCAAATTGGAAAGGAGATTAGTTGTAAAGTTATTTGAATTATCAATAAAGGATGGAAAATTTTATTTGAATGTATACAATTTGTATTGCTTTCCAAGAATGAGATTTTGTTTTGAAAAAAAAAAAGAATAAGAAACAGTGTTGTATGTTTTATGTACTGTATTTGAATACAAATGGAAAGTGATAAGTTGAAAAGAATGCATTGTTAATCATCAAAATATTGCATTCCTTTCTAAAAGGTGTTTTACCTTGTTCATATGTTATTTTCTCCATTGGAAATATAAGCTTTACTTGCAATAAGATACCTCTGTTTGGAATATTGAAAGAAGAATGCCTATGGAATGAAAGTCAATGTTATTTTCCTTGCAAAATGTATATTAAAACTGAAATCAGAAATGTAGTTTCATTTAGAATTGGATGGATGATTTAATAAGCAATGTATTTGACTAAGTTAGGAATCATATGCACATTTAAATGACAAAATGGAGATTCCAATTTAAAGAAACAGTTCACTGTAATATACTTCATCCTGGCAATTCACATTTTAATAAAAATGAACAGTTCATACTTGCACTAAACAATAAGTTATGAAACATTTGAAAATTAGACTTAGTACTACCTAAGGAACTCAAATTCACTATAACAGTCAAGAATGAATCTCCAAAACTTAATGAATTTCAATTCGGAGCTTGCACAGTCATTTTTCCGTCTATTGCCGAAAAAATGCAACCTTGAACAGATTGGATAAATTGACTTCCCTAAAACACTCTAAACCCTCCCTAGACTGATCCTCCATGTCTATTTGACATGTTGAGTGAAGGAGGAGTTCTAATTTTATCAAAATTATAAGTTGGAAATTGTCAGTTTGCCAAATAAAGGCCTGCAGATCGTTTTTACAAAATTGACCCTTAAAACTTCATCAAAAAGTAAATTTTATGTTCCCTATGCAAAGAGGGCTTCGAGAGCTTTCTGAAAAGTCCTTGTTTGCCCAAAACCGAGCTTTCTAGCTCAAGTTATGACACTTTGAAGTTTTTGTGCCTTGGCGGGAAAATTTGGGAAAATTTTCCCTGGCGGGCCCGCAACCCAAAAATTTCCCATCAAAATTGCCCTTAGAAAATTTTTTGAAATTTTGGGTTGAGGAAAATTTTCAATTTTCCCTCCACCATCCTGCAGCCTATCAGAGGCTACCACGTGTCCTCCAGGGGCTGAGGCAGGAGGCGCGGATAAATTTTTACCCCTTAAACTTTTTGAAAAATTTTGGAAAATTTTCACTTTTCCCTCCACCAGCCCGCAGCCAATCAGAGGGTGCCACGTGTCCCCTTGTGGCTATGGTGGAGGCACGGGTTCTTTTAAACCCCTTAGCTTTTAAAAAAAAATTGGGAAAAATTTCCATGTTGACCCCGCTGGCCCACGGCCAATGAAAGCGTGCCACGTGGCACCTTGGGGTGGCGGCGGGGGTTCGGGAGAAAATTCATTTTTGGGCCTTTGGGAAAAATTCCAAAATTCCTCCCACAGCCCTGCAACTCTACCTTCTCCCTCAGATTCCCTTCTTCCGTTCCCTTCTTCGGTGGGCACGTGGACCCGCACCATCCTTTCTTTCTTTTTTTTCCTTTGTTGGCACAAACTACCAATTCGGTTTGCCACCCCGCCCTTTCTTTTCCCTTTTTTCGCCTTACGCTCAGGACCTGACACGTGTCCCCTAGAGACCCACAGGGGTGTGGAGTGTTTTTTGACTTTGAGCCATGCATTGGGAAAGTTTCCCAATGCCACCCCATGACCCGCCAACCCACCCAAGGTGCACTCCTCCTCCTCTTGCCACGTGTCCCTCTAGGAAAATTTGACCCCAAGACTCCACCGGCTCATATCTTGAGTTCTGTAAGGAGTTAGGAGGACTTCTTTATATCACCGGAAAGGTGAGAAAATTTCCTATCCATTGGGAATGGTTTAGGGAAATTTTGAAAGCATTAAGTATGAGAAAAATCTAGTTGAAATTCTGAGCCTGTTAGAGAGCAGGCATGGGGTAAGATTACTCCCTGAATCTAACTAGAACATGTAACCCTAAAATTTAAACCTTGTAAACATGTTATAAGTTCATAAAGGAAACTTGTGTTTTGGTAAGCAATTTTGTTCCAGAACCTATTAGTGAAAACTGATGTCTTGCAAATTAGTTGTAGACACTTCAACTTAAAAAAAATTATCCCTTAATTTTCTAGCTAACCCTAGGTTGTTTCTTTGGTCTCAAGTGGTTGTTTTGTGTAGATATTGAGATAACAAAGGTAGAATGTCCCTCAACTAGAAATATATATAGTGATACTATATGGATCCGTAACTAATAAGATAAAATTCTTCAAAAAAAAATCGTCTCTCCTTAACATAACCACGGCTAGAAATAACTATAGAGATCCTGGCCATAGTGCTATGATTATGGGACTAACCTACACACATGATATTTTTCCATTGATGGAAGTAATCCCCCCATATTGACCAATTATCATGTAGCTTATACAACTTGTGGGTCATTCAACCAATATCATCATTCTTGGTCCTGACAATTAATAAGTCATGGAATATTTGAAGGATTATAACACCCAAATAGTGATGGATCCAGCTAGGAAAATGAAACTACTTATACTCGAAAGTACACTCCACCACAACAACTTGTATAGCCCCTATTGCAATATCAATTTCATGTAGTACCCAAACCCTATTGGAGCAATTACTAGCAATTAAATACACCACCATAATACCAAGTATATCAAGGAGGAAAACTCACAATATGGATGAGGATATCAAGGAAATAAGTATAACCCTAACTACTAAGGGTATGGTGGCGAATATAGAGGTGGATATAGAGGCGGCTACTGGGGTAGATATAGGGGGTGGTTATAATAACTATCAAGGTGGATCAGGGGATATTAGGGACCATCAATGAAGAGGGTGCTAAGGATATCCAAGGGGGAGAAAACTGAGAACAGATATTGGGAATTTGTGACCATAGGAAAGGAATACACATATAAATTGTTGACAAATCATGGGAAAGATGGAAATCCCATGTTATACGTGCAATTGCGGGTTGATACCAGAACTCTGTTAAGAGTCCTATCGATTGATGATGAGGAACGGTATGATTACATTTAGTCCCTTTCTTAAATTCATACAATTATATAAAATAGTATATAGTAGACAACCAACTGAAGCTTCTACTAGGAATAGACTGCCAGGGGTAATGTACAACATATCACAAGAATACCAATGTATGAAGTAGAATCCTTCTGGTTACCATTGAGCCTGAAAAAAAAAAAGGAATAATCATCTTAGTTATGGGTAAGGGAAACCAACTAGAGATATGAATCTTGGAAGACCATAGGATCCATAAAAATGAGGGCTATTTCAAAAGGAAACTATAATCAAGAAACGTTAAAGTCCTTCAAAGAAGAACCAAAATCTAGTAGCTGCAATATGACCCACAAGCCCTTTGATAGTCAGCTAGAAAAAAGAACAAGGAAATGAAACTAGAGAAATATTATCAAACCACCAATAGAGGATGATACATCCCAGCTAAAGAATTGAATGAAACCCAAAATGGTTCATACCTAGAGATGCTTTATGGCTATGAATCTAGGTTATAAAAATCAAACTTGATTAACCTAAGGAAGGCTCAACACCATGAAGAAATAGAATTTTTTTTCAGATGTAGATGACTGCTACAATAAGGAAATAGCTAGACTAACCCTCGGGTGCGGGTTAACTAGAAAAATTATTATTTTTAAATAATGGAATAAGGAGGAGAATAACTCTACCAGTTTCTAGTGGATTGAGGCTGCACCACAAAAATAAAAATGATAAATTTGATTAGCCACACACAAAGAAAATGGAAATTTTTTCCATATATTTATACATTGAAATATGTGACACTAAAATTACTAGGAATTCTACAAGATCTAAGTACAGATGTAAATTTCAGTGAAAAATCCACTTGGGTAGAAACTATTGGAATACCCCATTATGAAGGAGCTATGATATTTGGTCTATGGCAGATAGATTAAGGAGTGATCCCTAGTAGGTGTGTTTCAAAATGTTGAATCATGCCTAATTTTATAAGGATAAAGCTAAAATAGGAGTGATTTAAAATTCATAGAAAGGATGTTACCAAAAAACCCACATTCTAGGTGCTCATCCTATCACTTGAGGATGGGAGTAATGAATGTTAGATTGCAATGGTACTCGTGAACTTATAGAAGAATAAGAGGTTACACTTGATGTTTATATGACTACATTCAGGGAATCACGTAGCACTACTATTAGAAGCACAAGGGATTGAGATGGTGGGGGGTTGCGAACTCAGTCCTACAGACTTTGAATTCATTTGTCATTTACCAATTCCTATACAAAGCATCCATCATATGCTGATTCTATGACAATATCCATGGTCATGTGTGCTTATTAAGATATGCAAAATCAACCATTAAAGAATAAGAAAGGAAAGTACTCAATTCACAAGAACACCATATATAAGTGGTTGAAACCATCATGGGGAAGAATTCAAACCAACTGACACAATATTAGCTTATATGTACACAATGATAATGAACCCAGTACATTTAGTGAAGCACCAACTTCACAAGGATGCATCTAACCCCTAGGATTTAGTGAGGCGTACCATTGACCCCATAAGGAGCACCTACCTCTATTTTGAACTAGTAGCTACCAATTGGAGTAAATTTAGTCCAAGCATTTTCCCTTACTCCACAAGACTCTTCTTTACATATACCCCTAGCATGACACAATATACTAACTCATCAACCAGAAATATATCTGATCTCATATTTTTCTAACTACCTACAACTAATTGGTTGGTCATAATGTTCAGCTCACAGAAGGCCATAGTATACAAACCCTAGGTCTTATAATGGATCTGCATATTTTTGTTATTTCTTACGACTTTTAGTTTCTCTATCCTCTTTCTATCATGCTACCATTGAATTCCTCAATATGAAATGCACTATTATAGAATGATCCTAAAAAACATGCCTATCAAGTTAGTCTTATAAGATACAATCACCTCTCTAGGGAAACACAGGTTTCTAGCCCGATGCATGCCTAGCTCTCAAAATTGAGATAAGGACTTAATCTTTTACATAAAGCTTCTTCTTCTCATAAACCAAATATTTAGGTAAAATCCCTCATCGATATTTTGAAGGATCCGATACATCTGGTATAAAATTTTGTGAAATTTTGAATTACAACAGCTATATATGAAATCCAATTACAATAACTGATTAACATTTGAGCGACTGCGTGATTCAGACGGTTAGCGAGTGGAGTGACAATTTTTGAATCTGTGGGTTACTGGCAAGAAGCCACAAAATGAGTAGAATGCCTAGTGTGGGGTTTAAAACATGGGGTGGAATCTGTAAAATGTCATGGCAAGCAAGAGATGCACAATTTACAAAGAGAATATGGACAGAAGTGGAGCTATGGAAAATTTTCACATGGGACCCTCATTACGACGTGGGTAACCAAATGAGTGGTCAGCCATTGACTAGTTTTAAACAGGTATCATCTAATGGCAATCTTAGCCCTGTTTATAATGAAGACTTGGGTGTTTTATTTGAAACTACTCAAAGTAGACTTACTGAAGTTAATTGGGTTTGATATATATCAATGAGAAATACCATTCTTTCAAACATAGATTCCCTGAATTGACAGTAGAGTCAAATATTGAGGAGTTTGTAGACATATGTATATGCTAGGTACGAAATGTGGATTCCCAAAGGATCCCCCTGGAAATTTTAAATGTCATGCTAATGCCTTTTTTTGATATACATTTATCCTTAGGGTGAATATTTCTTAACTAATCACATAGTCAATTTAGGTGACTAAAAAATCCTATGAAAATACATGGGTTGGGTGAGCTAACATATCTTTGTTCCAAAAATGATATTCCTTGGCATTTTTAAGGGCCATTGTAATACTATACATCAAATAATATCTCATATGAGAGTTTACCCTTGTCCATAGGTTACTACTAGAATATTGGGATTTGGACATAGCCCTACAGGGGATCACAATGAATTCCATTGGAGCTTTGGTCATAATAGATCAGGTCTATGTGTGTAAGGTTAACCAGGCTCTTATTTGCAATATTTTATGTCAATGTAGCCCTGATAAGTACTTCTTTACCTAGAATCATTGAGATCAAGGCACCCTAGGGGGTTCATCAATTGGATGAAGATAGAATGACTTGGATCCATCTACTAGATCAACCATTCACTCCTGTTTTTCATTTCTTCAAGGAAGGTAAAGGCAATATTAAGATATTTCCCTAAAGCCAAAGAGGAGCTACTCATAATATCCTTGCTTCAAGAATGGTGAGACAAAGGCATCTAGTTTTTCTAGACTACGAAAGGAATTGAGGAGTCATTTCAACTCAAATAGTAGTGAGCCTCATCAAAGACTAAATGAACATTATGTGGAGACTGATAAATAAGATAGTAGATCTCCTTAAGGGTCAAAACACACGAGTGGGTGATATCAAAAATCTAGAAGTTTGATTAATGACCAGCCTATAATCAATATAATAATTTTATATCAACTTCTCTGAAAATACGTAGAAAACTGGGACAGAAACAAATAAAATATGGAATACAAATAAGAAAGGAGTCATTTTGATTAGTTTCCTCATCAAATAAAGTCTCACTATGTTGATTATTAGTGGTCCTTCCAGATCTTCTTGGTCTTTAATCATGAAAAAGTCTTAATGAATTCTTTAATTAGGCTAGAAATATTAAATATTGTGTGCAAATCTTCTGAAGAAAGATCTTTCAAATTATTTCCTAGTTCCATCTCCGCCATTGCTTGGAAAAATATAACACAATTATTCCAAAAGAAACTTCACTTATAATACTCAACATAACTTCCAAATTAATAAGAAATAAGTGAGAATTTATAATAGGGTGAATCTTGGAGAGGTATGTATGAATTATCATGTTGGGATTGAATGAAAGATCAATTTTAGATGCTCCCATGGATTTGAAAAAGGGGAAGGAAGAATGATGTCTATCAAAAATGTTTATTTCATCTTGATTAAATATTTTTCACGAAGGAAAGAATCAAATTCAAAATAGATATTCATAAGTCACTTAATTCCCAAGGAATATTATCCAAAAAGGTAGGTGTCAAATATGTTGAGGTTATGATGTTAGAGAATATATGGTTTATGACTATGCACATATATGATTTTGATAGGATGAACAAGATAGAAAAGGATTGGGAAAGATAAAAAATATCTTACACATGTCCATATATGCAAAAAAAAACATAATCAAGTTGATGGATAACAAAATAATCTTTGATGTTGAAATATATTTTCCAAAGACGAAGTTCATTTCCACATCTTCTGGGATTGCTCACATATGACTTTGTGGTGAAAATAAAATAAGATTCATAATTTTTTTTGTATAAATATGGGGATTTATCCTCATATTAGTGGGGAAAGTTTTTATTTGATAAGTTAAGAATAGATTATCATGGTCCTCTATTTTTTTCTTCCATCCATAGAAAGCATGTGAATTTCAAAATTTTGACTCTTGTACAAGGTGGTTGCATTGTACATCCATTGCTAATCATTGGAGACATTTAATCTATGTCCCCTTGCTAAGGAATGTATAATTTCAAATGAAATATGGCTATCTATGATTCCCAATATGTGTTTTGGTATCCTGTATGCTGATTAAAGATTAATGAATCCCAACATCTATTGCAATCTCTGTCTTCGTTGTATTTATATAATACACTAGATCAGTCCTTGGTTGTTGAATTTTTGGTCCTTAAATTAATATTGTCTTGTAGCATTGACTATGAAATATTTTTATATGATTATATAATCCTTATTGTAACCATCTTGTTGATTTTTTTTTTTGTCAGCCTTAGAGTTTATTTTTGGCTTATGAAAGTAAAAATAGTGAAGTTTTTGTTAGAACTCCCACATGACAATTTTTTGTGAGTGTTCTAAAGATTTTATTAAAAATATTTGTGATGATTTGGTATCAATGAATGTAAATATTTTCTTAGAAATTTGTTGTTACTTGATTTTGATTTCACTATATTTCAATAAAAGCATGTTGTCTTAGTGATCACTAATACACTGTTTTCAGTAAATTGGCTATCATTTACTCCCCCCTTTCTACATAAAATAAACCTATATCACCACCCTACCATTTCTACCATAACTATAAGATTTAACCTACCATACTTGTGTTCTGATCTAGGCATCCTTGAGAAATCATTTCACTTGAAGTCTTAAAAAATGATGCATAAAAATGAATCTCCTCTATCTTCAGTAACCTGTGTCTGAGACATTGAGTATATTTAGTAACCTTATGAAAATTATTGTGAGTAGATATTTATGTCCATGTCCATACTCAGCCCACATTGACCCATCATTTATAATTTAATAAGAAAACAATGTAGGATTTTATTCTTCCATTCAAGTTACATTAAGGGTCATCTCACCCTAGTTTAGGTAGGGCCAAAAGAAACAACACTAGGCCATCCCCCTTTGTACATGCCTCCTAATCATCACAAAACCTAGGTTTAAAAGAGAATGTAAATTACATCCCTAGCCACAAACAAAATATCCCACAAACATTTTCCCTTCTCTAAGCCATCATCCCACATTGAGAAATTTCTTCTAGGCCCCTCGTGGGTGTAAAATTGAGATCTAGCATGCTTCTGGCACTGTTGTCAGTGACTCTTTACTCTAGATTAGGATCAATATTTTTTATCTTTGAAGAAATTTTCTAAGGTCTTACAAGTAAGGATTAGTCTGGAATACCATCTATGGTTTTACAAATATAAGCAAGTTCCTATGTAATCCTTTTCTCTAAGAAAGATGGAAGTAGGTTTTTAGGTTTTTCAAAAGGTTTTACAAAACATTTACTGAATCTTTTGCATACTAAGATTGTGAAGTGGTTTCCCAAAAATATTTTTTAGTTAATATATATTCCTAGAGTGCAAGGCTCTAGTGGTGGATCCACCTTTGAATAAATAATATGGATTAGACTAATGTATTTCCACCTTATTAAACTTTCTGATTAACTCTCCATTTCAAAAAACTTGAAGGATGAAGGTCCTTTTTCAGATATGACATTACAAGAAAATTTCTCCCATAATTAGAAATTGAAAAGTTGAGAAGGAGGCAAGTTTGGAAACCTACAGAGGGTTAATTTTCTGAAAATAAAGGTGTTCAAAAACCTAATTTTGATTCTCCTTTGATATAAGATTACTCCAACATTTATGATAGTTCTGAAATGAGTAGCCCTCAAGCCCAGTTGCATTCCTTATTCAGACACAGTTCAATCCTTAACATTGATAAAGACCATCCTCATATTCAACATTTGTTCACCCGAGACAATTGAGTTTTTTGTGAGATAAAGTCCCCTAAAGTATTCCATTGTGTGGATCACACCGCTTTACCCCAAAGGCCTCATATAACCCATATATTCAATCATGTGTTTGAAAATCCTCCAACAGATGACGTAGATCTCCCTCCTCCTAGAGCTCTTTTTGTAGTCACTACATATTGACCAATGAATTTCAATGGCATAGTGGTCTATCCTAATGAGGTGCTAAATGAGATTAGAAATAGGTTGCTCGATTCTAGGGGAAAAATGCTATTAGTGGGGACCAATATCTCAAATTCTTCGAGAATGTCATGGATGATTATGAGGTTGAGTTTGAGGATGTTTATGTCAATTTTTTTATACACACACTAGAAGAAGAAGCTAGAGAATAGTGCAATTCATTACCTACAAGATCAATTGACTCTTTGGGAGAAATGAAAAATGATTTCAAAATACAACATGGTGATAGAAATGATATGAGGTTTCTTTTATCTTTATTTGAGAACATCAACATTAACCCTAATGAGTGTGTATAATATTTTAATACAAGGTTCAATAAAAATCTAACTAGGTTTCCAAATAACATAAGGCCTTGTGATGAATCTTTCCTAATTAATTAATCTACTACTTTTGACAAAAAAATACTATTTAAGGGATAAGGCCCCTCATACTTTCAGGAAATCCTTTTATATGGATATTTAGATAGAGAATAACATTAAATTAGTCAGGAAGCCTCCAAAGAGAGAAGGTGTCAAGTTAGTCAATCTATAAAAAACCTCAAGAAAGCAAGTATGTGGATTTAGAAGAAGTAGTTAAAATCTTGGTTGGAGAAGTAAAGGACATTTCATCCAAACTTGCTAGAGAAGAAAAGGGGTTGATTCCATATCCTTAGCACCAGTCCCCTAGGAATAATATATTTAGGAACCATCCCAAATGTGATCAATGAGTAGAGGATAGAGGAAAATGGCATATGGGTTCAAGAAAAAAACAACAAGCCTTTAGGGAAAATAAGACAGTCTCATATCCATTGATGGAAAGAGTTTCCATGATAGAGGAGGAACACACTATTAGCTGGTGTGATAAATTTCTTTTGTCTCATGATTCTTGACAACTAGCCTACTGAAGATGAATGATGAATGAGGCTCACTTCAGAGATGTATGTATGTTGGAATGTCAAAAGGATCATGTGCAAGGGAAAAATTCCACTGAAACTCCTTTACGCTAGAACTGTGCAAGATTTTTGGGACTTCCATCAATTAGATATTTTCCCTCCCTTATGAAGTTAGATGTTTATATTTATGTGGATCAATATTTTGAGCACCCAAACCATGATTTTGAATACTTAAGAGCATTAATGATTTAAGAAATATGATTGTGAAATTCCTTCATAATGAGGATACGAGAGTTAATAATAAATATTATTGTTGACTTAAGAAAAGTAATATAATTTATATAATATAAAAATTAGAGTGACCCACCCCATTTCCCAAGGAAAAGATGCCTATCTTGATCAATATCCTAAAGGACACTCCTTATAGATAACTATACCAAATAAAGGCCCTATCATTACTACTAAGATTCATGTACTTCTTCCTTAGCCCAATCAAGTAGTGAAAGGATAGTATTACATCATAAAAGAGTAAGTTCACCCTTGCCCCCAATACATCCCTTACCCAAATATACTACATGTGATATGGCCCAGATCCTAAGCCAAGTAAATATCACTATCCCCATAATAGAATTTCTTAAGATTCCATAACACAGAATAAGGGCATTTGAATATCTTGGGGTTGAAGGAGGATATAGTTGTTACATAAAGGACTACTAAGTAACATGATGACTACTAGTATTGTTGAAGTTGAGATCTAAAGAGGATCAAGTGGATACATAATTACCTCCCAAAGTGCACTTGGGTATTTCCCTTGTTTGAATCATAATTAGATATGTAGATCACTTTCTTTACCAATATTATTGTCAATGTGATGACTTCTCCACAATTGCATTTTTTATTCATGGGCTTCCTACAACATCATGCCATTAGAAGTCATGAATGAGTTAGATATCAAGATAACAATTGATTTTGGGAAGTGTTGTTCCATGGACTCTAGAAAGGTTACCATGGTTGGGTATGTCAAAGGCTATGGTGGTACAACTTACTACTTAACCTAGTAGAGTATTTGATTATGAATGTTGTTATAGTTGATTTCCCTACCAAATGAGGCATGTTACTATCAAGAAAATGGGATATCTAATGTAGGGGGAAGTGCTCAGATGGATATGTATTTTTCTTCCATACCTTTGGAAGGGAAACTAGTCAAACTACGTAGAGAGGAAAATAAGATGTTCCACCTTATAGATGACCCTCTAAATTCTTCTTATGAAGTGTTGTTTTATTGATATATAATTTGGGTAAATTTGTAAGGATGTGATACTTTTGAGGACCAGTTTGTAGATATGAATGCACAACTTGAAGACATCAATGTTTCATGGACTATGAATTTTTATATATGCATGATCTAGTGTTGGATAATGGGGTATGGAGATAATATTGAGCTCTCTAAACAATGGGTCTTTGTAGTTTTTCTTTCAAATTGAAATTTGAGTGCAACAAACAACATAACTAAATATGAAGAACAGACTTCTTGGTTTAATATTTTATTGGAGGCATGGAATTAAGGATCTCATTATCAAATTTGATTATGAATTAGCTGGTTTTGAAGACAATTTAGAAAATATATATGCAACAAAGAACCAGAGGTTGAGACAATATAAGCATGTAGTATGGGATCTCATTGAATTATTTAACTCTTTCAATAGCTTATATCATGAGAGGAGTAAAAAAGTAGCATCTGATTGGTTGGTTATCCTAGATTCTCAATATAATGATGAAATTTTTTCCCCATATTGTAACTTTTAAGTTAAAGTATTTGTTAGGCCTTCAATACCTTATAATATTTAGCATTGAAAATTATTTGAAGATGATGCACAAATCTAAAGATTTTTGAATTGGTGAGATGAGTTTACTAATTATCTCATTGATCTTGAATGTATGGTTGTGTTGTGTGATAGAAAGGAAACCTTTTTTGGGAAGGATATAATTCTATTAAAAACAAACACTATCCCTACGGGACTTATGATTCTTGCGTCTAATTTTGATAGTGACGAAAAATCTATGAAAAGTTCACGGGGGAGGGGGGATGGGACCTTCCCCTCTTTGGGAAGGATATAATTCAATTGAAAACAAATACCATCCGTAGGGGAATTTGCTAGCATTGAGTCTAATTTTGATAGTGCACATTGAGTTATGAGTAAAACCTATCTATACACCTAGAGATGTTTTGGAATGAAAATTTGGAAACTTCTCAAAATCCATTAAAATTTTGGTTAGGGAGCATCATGAATAAAGAAGATTTTTTTTTTATACAAGTTATTGAGAAAGTATCAAGATTATCTTGCATGGTATTATTATGAGCTAAAGGATTATAGGGAGGATTTGTTCTAAAATGAAATACCTTTGGAACCTCTGACCAAGCCATTTATGAAGAATTAAAGACCTATTAACTCTATCCTTGCTACCAATATGTAAGAGGAGTTAACAAAGTTTTTTTAGAGATGGTGGTATAATACAACCCACTAGATACTCCTCATAGGTAGCAAACTTAGTGCTAGTTAGGAAAAAATAATTGGGATATTAGGATTTGTGTGGATTTTAGAAACTTAAATAAGACACAATTAAAAGATAATCACCCTCTTCCTAACATGGATAATATTTTGAAAAAGGTTACTAGATCTGATTTATTCTCTACATTGGATGGATTCTCAGGTTATAATCAGGTAGTGGTGTAAAAATTAGAAACAATATAAAACTTCTTTCACCACCCCTTAGGGCACATATGTTTATGTCAAGATGACTTTTGGATTAATGAATTCAGGACAAAATTCTCAAAGATCCATGGATGTGGATTTATCAGGATTGATTAATGATTTTATTGTAGTCTATGAAGATGATATTATGGTTTTCTCTAGAAAAGGTGTGATCATTTGGAGCACCTTGAGAATATCTTGATTAGATGCAAAGAATATGAGATTTAATTGAATCTAAATAAATTTAACTTTGGAGTGAAAAAGGAGAAGTTTTTGGGACATATAATATCACATGAGGGAGTTATGATAAACCCTGAAAGGGTGGAAGCAATCGATAAAGTTCCCATCCCCATGTCAAAGAAAGGCTTCCTCTCCTTCATTAGACAAATTAATTTTGTAAGAATACTTATCTCTAATTTTTTATAAATTACTCTCCCCATAACAAGCATGTTAAATAAATATCAAGTTATCAAATGGGAAGAATGGTTTTTCCAAGATTTTGAAGGAATAATGGAGGCACTCAAGATTGCCCCTATATTAACCAGCCCTGATTATAAAAATGAGTTTCAGATTTGTTTTCTTTTCCTTTCAAAATACAATTTATTTTGTTCTATTATAGAAATATGAATAATGGAATGAGATACCCATTTCCTTCTTTAGTAAATCTGTGTAGGGGTTTGAGTTGAAATAATCTATTATGGAGAAACAAGCTTTGGCCTTGGTAAAAGATACTAAATTTTTTAGACCCTATATTTTGAGTTCCAAAATCATAACATACATACCTTATAATATAGTAAAGGATATCCTATCTTAGATGGAGATGTCAAGAAATAGGTGTAGGTGGGTAAATAAGATTCAGGTGTATGATATGGAAATTAAGATTACAAAACTAGTTAGAGGCTTGTGAGGGATTGACAAGATTAATGGTAGAGAGAAATTTATAGATTGTTGAAATACACAATATTGATGGGGATGAACAACACCTTCATGAGATAATAGGTACCTCATCTTGGTACATGTTTTCACGTGGATAATGCACCCATTGAATTTCTGAGTGATCCCATGCAATGTTGGAATATCCCAAGGGTGAGGTACATTGTCACCTTGGGATAAACCTCTAGAGAAGGCTGACTTTCTTTGAAACTTGGTGCACTTGATTTAAGATCAATGTGCAAGGCTATAACGCTTGAAATAAACTAATCTACTCTATTCAAGGGGTAAAGGATGAGAGAGGTTTAAGGAACATAACAAATTGAAATGGTGATCCACTAATCATAAACTATAACAAAAAGATCTACTTTTCTCTACACAATAACTATTAAAAAACAACATATGACATGCAAGTGCATCTCATATAATATTTTCAAGCACTGATATGCAACTGAATATAACACTTCAAATAACAAAAAGGAAGTAAATACTCTTACAAAACTAAAATATGGACAGTTTTATATCATGTTCCATATAAACTCAATCATGCTATCTGAGTTTAAAGGAAATTTAATCCATCATACCAAAGGAATTAAACATTCACAAGTGCTAGATAAATCAATTAATAAATAAATATACATATGGAAAAAAAATATTGTTTTGAATATAATTAATAGGCTCAAAGAATTTTCTTGAACTCTCCCAAAATTGGAGAGCACTTTTAGAAAAATAATCTTAAAAGTCCCTTAAAATATCCATAATGCACTTAACTATTTATAGATCAAAGAGGTTGAGCGATTATAGCTCCACCCCTTAAATAATTAAATAATAAAAATATAGTGCAATAATGTTTCAGGGAACATCCTCCAATAAAAATATCAAAATAAGTTATCAGGTTTGACCAAGTCAACCCTACAACTTTGAGAATTTCTGATCTTGGGACTTTTCCATCAATCGCTGTCCAAGATTAGCTGGGACTGGAAGCATCCTTTCCTTGTTCGGATTCTTCTTCATTCTTCTTCCCACATGGCCATTCTTTTCCTTGTACTCAATAAATCACTTGATAATTCCCTAGACTTCCTCTTCTTCTGGACCACATGCATATCAATTGATTACCACATGCACAATCATTTTCCTTAGTAACCTGAGCAGGAAATCTTCCACCGCTTTTGATGACCTTCCTTCAGGTGGCTCACAAAATTTTGGTAAGAAAACTAATTTGCAGACAATGGAATCAATACTAAAATATTTAATGACATCTTCATCCTCCTTAACTAAACTTGTAAAATTTTCAATAATATGATCAATATGAAGAACATAACAATTTGATTTATGAATTTTCAGTGAATCTTGTCAAATTCTTCTCATTATATCATTTAATGCATCAACCACCTCAATTCATTTCTTCATCAATTTTCATAATCAAATATTATAACACTCAGATCTTGAATTCCATAGCCTTCTGAAATTTGAATATCTTGGAGACATCATCAACCATGCCTTCTTGTAGGAGAAGATCTAGATTAAAGTCATCTCTAATTTCTTTCCAAGTATTCAAATTAAGATCCAGGTTATTACTATCTTCAGAGAAGGAGTACATTAGACTTCATCAACTGGAAACTTTCTCAGTCATATAAATCATTGTACAAATCAACAACATTTTGATTAGTAGATCAACATTCTTGAATCAAAAATTCCATCCAAGTACCAACTTCTTCCCTTTCTGGCCTATTTTCTCCACTATATGGTAGGATGTATCATCAAAGCTTGAAGAAATGGACAAGAGTGGTTGTAAATTTTACTGGCTATGTAATTTTAGTGAGAAGAGTAGTGAGTTTCTCGAATTTCCCTTTCAGCTTATCCTTTATTGCTTTATATTTATCATACTTTTCCAAAAACTTTCCCAAAGGTACCTGCACATCTTGTTTGGATCCTTCGTGAGTAGCCTTTCCCAATAAAAACTTGGAGATTTGATAATCCACCGCTGTGATAATTTCTTTTGGTCTTTCCTTGTAGGGGAAGTAGTTATTTCCACAAATCTTTCCCCTGATTGATCAACCAATAGATTAGAGACAACTCTTGGATCCTTGAGCTTGCCTCTTTAGAATAGTATCTAAGACACTCAATCAATTACATAAAAATAGGCACCTTATTTTTATGCTTGGGAGTCTACCTGTGCATCCATTAAAGTATAACAGAAGGTGATGCATAAGTCATTAAAGGCATGGTTATAGTAGAACTCAGAGCACTTGACAATACAATAACACTGGTGGTAGTTATGGAAGGTGGAAGTGATGTAGTGACAATGGAAGGTGTGGTGGAAAAAATAGCCTCAGGATTCACAGAAATAATAAGGGAACTGAAGAGAAAGTGGAGTGGAAAATGGAGACTCCATTATTTCTCCTACTAAGAGTGTAGGGAGAGAAGAGAACATTTGAGGCATGGAAGGAGAAGGGATGGAAGATATGGGGAAGGAGGAAATGGAAGATGATATTGGAGGAAGGGTGATGGATCTGGGGGAAAGTGGATTCGAAGGTGGCGAGGATGGTAGGGAAGGAGGAAGAGAAAGTAAAAATACCTAAAATACAACTGGAGAAATTCTCAAATCAATTACTTCATAAACTTGCAACCTAGGAGATATAATCTTGGTAGTGGAAGCCTTTGGAGAAGATGAACCTCCTACAACAAATGAAATTTTTTCATGGATTTGTAGTGGCCCTGTGGGTTGACCTTTTACCCCTTGAGGTATAGGGTGACCTATCATTGACTGGGTTTGAACTATTTCTATAGGTTGATCTGACACTTTGGGTGAGATTCCCAAAGTTTCAGGCCAGTCATATGTTCTCCTTAAAATGAGGCCCCCCTTTCTTTTTTATTGTAACATTCTTCTTTGAACCAATCAATCCAAGGAAAAGGTTGATTAGAAATATTATCCCTTCTATAGGTAGGGTCAAATACCTCCTCATCATCCTCTTACCCTTCAGGAACATCTGCAATGCCAAAGTGCACTACTTCACTTAAAGCTAATCTTTCAAACTCTCTCTGCCTTACAATAATTTCATCTCAACAATGAATCCAAATGTCCTCTGATTGAGGAATATGTGCATTGGCCAACCCTATCTCACCGAACTTACCCCAATAATCAAAGTTAGTTCTCGGATGAAAAGTATTCAGAGTGACTTGAGACATTTCTCCTTCCACATTATTAGCTTTATAAATGTTGGCACATGTATATCTCCCTATAGTAATGGGAAATTGAACACCTTCCTTGTGTCGATTATGTTGGATTTTGTGATAATCTAGCAATTGAAAAACTAGCTCTAGTAATACCCACTTGTCACTTAGGACATCTTGGAAACTTGTTTGGAGCACCTGAGAATCCTGGTACCCTGATATAAGTGAATGTTCAAAATTATAGATAAATTCCCCCCATTCTCACACTTCTCTAAAAGCCTCATATGAAATCCTTCGATTGTATAAGTCTTTATCGAAATAATACAAAAGAACAACAAAGAAAGCATCATTTACTCTCTTGAAGTGCTTGAATCCTTCTTCCATGGTGAGTTGAGGATAGAATTCATATATCTAAGAGGTGCTCCTAACCCATTTCGTATTCAGACCTAGATATTCCCTCATTGCAGTTATTGCATATACGAGATAAGAGGTCATGGAATTTTTTTTTGAGGTCAGTACATCTTCCAATTGGAAACATATCGAGCTACTGATATGCTTACCCCACCAGATAAATTCCTTGTTTTTCTTAATGGTGGATATGTAAAGAAACATCCACTCTTGAAACTCTCTTGCTGAAGTGAGACCCAAAACCCTACTCAACATGAAAATGATATCATTGACTTCCTAAATGAAGTTCAAATGGGGAAATGTCTTAGGAAGTTTAATTGTGGTACCTTTAGCTTTAGCTAAATAACTCTTGATCATGACCTTTGTGCAAACTTCATATTCTACCTCCCAATGTTCAATTGTAAGACTCAGAGGGAAATCGTAGCATATTATTCCACATCAGGAAGCTTAAAAAAATCTTTAAAAAAGTCATTGTCCAACTTGGTCATGACATTACCATCATCATCCTTTACAGTTCAAGTGGATTTGTCAAAGTGTGAAGCTGTAGCTAGGAAAAATTTAGACACTACATCGATGCGGGAAAGGCAATTGCAAGAGGAAGCCCACTATTTGTAGATAGCTTGCATCCAAGGCTTCTTATTAGGATCCTTCACTCTTTACTAGAATTCAACCATATCTATGTGCCCAAGATTAGTTTCCCCGATATTTTCCACATCTGAAGATAAACAGGTGGGAGGAGATACTCCCAAAATAAGTATACTTCATCTTTTCTTTTCCCTTCAAAGAAGAAGCAAACATTAGTTCACAAGATAAGAATTTGGATTTCAGAGCCTGAAAAACCTCATGAAAACCTCTCAGAATTCTGAAAACCTGAAGTCTGAAAGTTTGAAATTGAAAGCTATTCTTGAGGGATAGTTGAGAAATATCCAAACTTCTGAAGTTATTGAATGTCTGAAAATCAAAACTTCTGAAGTCCAAAAATCTGTGACATCCGAAACCCAAAGATCAAAAGGTCTGAAGACATATCTCTTTGAAATCTGAAATTAAAAGGTTCAGAAAGTGTGAGGTTCGAAGTCCAAAGCTGAAAAGTTCTTAAACCTGAAGATCAAAGGTGTAAAACTCTTGGACTTTCAAAGTCCTGAAATAGATATCTCCAAACTCCAATCTCTGAAACTCCAAAGCTTTTGAACTCTAATTTCTGAAGTAGATAAACCCTAAAAACTCCAAGTTTTGAAGCCTGTAAGATGAACTCCAAAAATCTCCAACCTCTACAAAACAATGACTTCTTCAATGATCCAAGGTACAGAGGAATTTTATTTCTACAAGGTACGAAGCTTGTGATGTTGAGTACAAACAACATTTCCCAAGCCGAAGGAGAGTTAAGAATGAGTGAAACATAATAGCAAAAGCCATGATTGAGATTAATAAAAAGATTGTAAAATAATGAAGAAAAGAAATCCAAAAAGAAAACAAGAGAAAAAAAAAAAAGACCCCAGATGTCAATCTTAACCCAAAAATGAAGAAAACCTAAAAAATTATCTTTAAAAAAATGCCTTGGAAGTATGACTAGGGTTTCAGTAAAAATCAATGTGTCAGAGTGAATTGTCTAGGTGAAAATAACAGGTGAAAATCAGGGTTTAAATAGGTAAACCAGAAAATTAATGCTCAAAGGCCGACACATGTGAGGTCATTGAAAAATTAATGCTTCATAAGTATGAACTCCGAATTTTGTGCGTGACCGTTCTACCATGCAATAGACTCCCGAAGTCCGAAACCCTCTGAAGTTCCAAAATTTTGGAACTTCATGATTCAGACTTCAGAACTTTGGTTCAAAATTCTTGAAAAATGCACACCAAAACTTTGAAACCCTGAAATCCTGAAGTTATGAAATTTTCAAACTTTGAGATTTCAGACTTTAGAATTCTTCGAAGTATTTTTCATGAAGAAATTAATAAAACTCCCGAATTCTGAAAACCAAAAACCTCCAAAGTTCAAATTTCAGACTTTAGAATTTGGAATACTTCTTCAATTTTGTAGATAAAAAATAATTAGAAATCCAAAATCTAATTTTGCGAGTAGGATAAGGAAAAATTCTTAAAGTAAAAATTTTTGAATGGAAGGGCAAAAATTTGTAAAAAAAATTTATGGCCCTCCCTAGCAAGGGTAACTTGTAAAGTTAACATTTTTGGTGACCTCTCAGGGAATGCTTGCATGCTAAGGACTAGTCCAGTAGCCTTAAGCAACCCATTGGGAAAATGAGTCCTAAAACTAGAAATATTCATAACACACATAGAGAACAAAACAAAAAAAACACACAAAAACACAAAACAACAAATGACAACAATTGGCAAAGCACTTGGAGGAAACAAACCTAAACTAAACTATATAGGGTAAAACCTCTCAAAAACAAGCTTTGAGATGCATCCCATTCACATGAATGGGACAATTCTTCTCCATTGATCCTGAATAATAAAAATGAATTTGCCTCCTTGTAACTTGTAATAATATATGGTCCATTCTAGAGGGCATTAAAATTGGCATGCATTCTTGGCTTGGCCCTATCAACATCCCATTTGAGAACTAAATCTCCCTCTTGAAACTATTGGTTGGATGCCTTCCTATCAAAATATTTCTTAACGTGAGCCTGATGTTTCTCTAGAGTATTCATTTCTTTGTTTCGAGATTCTTCCAACTCCATCAGCTCAACAAACCTGACTATCACAAGATCACTCTCCATAACTTCAAGATGATATGCTAACTCCAAAAAAGGTAATTCTAAGGATAACAGAAGTTTTTCCTCTCTTCCATATACCCGCATGAAAGGAAAATTTCTAATATCTCTCTTGGGAGTGATCCAATCTTCCCACAAAGTAGTTTTAAGCTGTTTGTGCCAAGTCCTTTTATTGGTTTCCATTATATGTTTGATGATCCATATGAGGTTCTTTTTATAGACTCAGCCAACCCATTCCCTTGTAGATAATAATTGGATGAGGTCTTGAGATAAATCCCATTCTTGACAGCCCATTCAGTCAACTTCAGACCAAGAAAAGCCATTGCATTATCTGAAATAACCATAAATGGGACACCAAACCTCATCATTGTACCTTCCAAAAAATCAAGAATAAGCTTTTCATTGCCTTCCTTCAATGCCACGGCCTTTGTCCATTGAAGTAAATTAATCCATTATGGTAAGGACCCACTTATGTCCATCACTGGATAGAAGATTAATCATTCCAATGAAATCCAACCCCCACTAAACAAAGGGTTGATCAAATTGAATTGGAGGGGGAGAGCTACCAACCTCTATTTCCCAGTGAAAAATTCACACTCCTTGAATTTCTTCACCCATAGATGTGCATATTTGAAAAAATGTGGCCAATAGTAGCCATCTCTCATGATTTTTGTAGTCGTTGTTCATGCAGAGTAATGTCCTCCTGATAGACCATTGTGAAATTCTTCCAGTATCTTATTCACTTGCTCTAACCCTATACATCGAAGAAGAACACCATTCAAATCCTGTGCAAAAAAAACTCCATCTATCAGAACATAAGGAATGGACTGGAGATGAAAACTTCATCTTTGAGTTCTATCCAGTCTGATGGGATATTCTCCTAGGAGAAGAAAAGTTCTCATTTTCATCAACCAGTCAGTAAGAGTATCTTCTTGATAATCATTAAGAAGCACCGTATCTTCTTCAAAATTTGATTCCAATTCCATAGCTAGCTACTGACACAAACCTTTACCTCTGACTAGTTTGGTAAACTTGATGTACACATTATACTCCATCACCTTGGTAATCCACCCAACACATTTCTCATTCATATCTTTATTCAGAAAAAAAAAATTAACACGAGGGTGAGACACCATTAGATGAATTCTGTTGTTGGAAAACATGTTCATGAACTTCTTTAAAGCTCGAATGATAAAAAAAAATTGCTTTTCAACAAATGAATACTTAAGCTCATAATATTTTAGGGACTGATGAAAAAATAATGGGTTGTTCCATCAGATCATCATTCTGCTGAGTGAGGATCCTAGAGATACTTTCTTGTCCTAGCAAAGGCATAAAGAATAAAATCTTTATCAAACCTAGGATTCACCAATGTAGGAGCTTGGGAGATAAATTTCTTAATAGATTCAAAACTTTCTTTCCTTCCCTTGTCCAAGAAAAAGGAATATTTTTCTTTAACATGGTTGTTAATGGTTTAGCCAAGGTTGTGAACTGAGGGATGAATCTCTGCACAAAATTTATGGTTCCTCTGAATAAAACTGAATCCTATTCGGAAGACCCTTCTTGATGACTCCCTGGGAGAGGATAAAGAAAAAATGAAATGAATCCTATTCAGATCAATGGAAAGCCCTTCCACTGAAACAACATGCCCTAACAACTTTCCCTCATGCACTACAAAAATGCATTTCTTAGGATTGAGTGAAACCCCAAACTCTCTACATCTCTTGAAAACCTTCCTTAGATGGGAAATGTGATCCTCTACATGCTTGGAGTACACAGTTATATCATCAAGATACACTAAGATAATATCATTGATCAAACCCTTAAAGGCCATATCCATAGCTCATTGGAAAGTAGCTCCAACATTAGATAATCCAAATGACATTTTTTTGTAGGCGTACATGCCCCACTTGGTAGTGAAATTCATCTTGAAATGATCAAATTCTTTAACCAAAATATGATTATAACCTGAATATCCATCAAGAAAATAAAACCTTTGCAGTCCTGCTATTGTTTGAAGGATTTTCTCCATAGATGGAAGAGGATAATGGTCTTTCAATGAAGCTTGATTTAAATCCCTGAAATCTACACACAACCGGATCTCTCCATTTTTCTTCCTAACTGGAACTAAATTAGCTACCTAAGAGGAATGCTTGATTGGAAAAATAATGCAAGCCTCAATAAGCTTAGAGAGCTCCTTTCTCATTAGTGGCTCAATCTTGGGATTCACTGGTCTCTGCTTTTACCAAACTGGTTTGGCAATAGGATCAAGTTCGATAGTATGTTGTGCCAAACCTAGATCAAAACCATGTAGGTCTTTATAACTCCATGTGAAGACATCATTAAATTCTTGACAAAGTTCAACAAAATATTTTCTCTCTTCCTGAGGTACACACTTTTCCATTCTTTAAAAACTTTTCCTTTGCTACTTCCACCTCTTCAAAATTGTCTTCTTTAACTACCATGTTAGCACTCTGTCTTCTAGCCTGATCATCCAAATTAAAGATGGACTCAATAGTAACCAAGCCTATTTTTATCTTGTTTATTTTCAATTGTATAATCTGGTTGTTATATGCTTACTGCAGCTTAGCTTGATTTTTAGCAACAAATTCCACTTCTTCTTATAAGAAAAGAATGATTTGTTTATCACTATCAAAACTTTCCAACTACCCACATTATCAGGAACTACAGGTCGAATGACCATTTTAATAGGCTACCACTCATCCTTTCATGACATCAACAGGAATGTCATATTGTGAGTCAATCGTAGCAAGTTTTTCTTCATCTTGATTTTGATTTCTAAGAACCACGTGGATCCCAAAAGCCTCAAAATATTCAATCAAATTCCAAACCCAATTCTTATAAGATCTTAGAAAATCATTTTTTGATGCACTATGAGCTCTTACCTGATGTACAACCAATTCACTATTACCAAGATTAGTTAAGGCCTTGATCCCTTTATTTTGAGTCAACTGAATTCCTTGCACAAGAGCTTCATATTCAGCGACATTGTTAGTACAACTAAATTGTAGTTAAAAAGATGAGAAATACTTATCTCCTTCCAAATAAATTAACATGACATCCGAACCTACTCCATTTATACTCCTTGAGCCATAAAAAATAGTTTCTAAATTCCTTCTAAGTTATTTTGGGTTTTAACAAGTTATGGTATGATTGCATTCTTCTGTGAATACAATACATACCCAACCCTGTCTCCTCTAAAAGCAGCAAACCAGCTTCTTCCGACAATGCATCAGCATAAGGATCAAACTGATGTTCTATACTAACCTCATCTAGCACAGTATTAGGTATTTTTTTCATAAGAGTAGTTGATTCATGATTGATGAACCTCTTCTTCTTGATCACAAATAGTATAGTTTCCATTTATGGGACTAGCAGTATAAGGCTTCACATGGTTATGACAAATTGGCTCTACCTTTATAGTTACTTTAGTTCCATATTGAGTCCTGATAATCATATGTGACCAATCAGTGGATAGATAACCACCCATTCGGCAGTGAAGTCTCATGATAAACATATGGCGAAGAGAGGGGGAAAATCAATAACTGATATGTCTTGTGTGAACGACAAGCTGGGACATGCATGGATAGTAAGCTGAAGTCCTTTTATAATCCCAACAGTCTGAACTGTTGTACCATCTAACTGAAAAACTCCTCTAGATACTAGGTGTATATTGTATGCCTAGCACATCTATAATTTTCTTGGGCATGACCAAACTACTTGACACCAGAATCAATCATACAGTTATGTACCAAATTCTCACCAATAATTAGAGAAATATAGAATGGTGGAGGTTTATTACTTCTTAGGAAATACTCTTCCTTCTAGTTGGCACAAAATTGTAGCATTTGATGATCCATGGTGTATTGCTTCACTAGATGTACCAAAACCTTTTAGGGCTTCCTGTAATAAATCCCTCTAAAATGGAATTGCAAGTGCTTCCCACATAGTAACGTTCAAGTTGGTCCATTTCATTTGTTCAACAATAATGAAGGGGATACCACCTACCTTTCCAAAATTCTTTTGAATGTTGGGATCCTCTTTTGGAAAGTGCTTGTTTGGTATTGTGATGCCTGAAGAACCTTTTTCCTTATGGCCTGACTAACCTACATTTCTATTAACTTCTTTCCTACATCTTTATTGACCACCACTTGTGGCTGAGGCTATAAAGTAGATTCTTGATGAGATTTGGAGGGTTGGGATTCCATTTCCCTCTTTTTGAAATGATTATTTACTACTACCAATGAAGAATTTATATTCAACCCACAAAAATCTTCTAAAACTTCCAATTCAACAAAGTGGTTTCCTTGGATGGGACTATGGTTGATTTGCTTCTCCTTGTATAGATGCATCCTCCACTAGCTCAATAGGAAGATATATGATTTGAACCATAAGAGCATGGCTAAGAACCCCATTTTGACAAATATTTTGATTGTGAGGCTGAGAACAAGGATAGTACCTCTCATACTCTTGAACTATATTGTTTTGGATTGGTACAAGGGCTCTAGAAGAGCTAGTAACAAGATGATTCCTAAAGTTCAAAGGCTTAACATTTGTAACTTGGTTTTGAGATTCATTATTACCTTGAGGTGGTTGATGGGTAGGTTGGTATTGCTAATTTTGGGATTGATAAGGATAGGAATACTAAGACTTTGGCCTTTTAAGGGCCAGGAATTCATTCCCAAAAGTTTGTAGTAGTGACTTAACTTTAAAGTGATCATTTGAAGGGGTTGGTGTAGACTGATTCAGTTTCTTAGAGGCTACCAGAAGAGTAACAATAGTAGGTTATTTTTTTGGATGCTCAGGATAAAAGGGAATTGGAGGTCTAGGAGAAATTTTCCTAGCTTGAATCAAAGAATTTTCTTCTCTTATAACAATGTCATAAGCATCAGGAAAAGTAGTTCCTCCCATTGATTAGATCATAACTGCTACATCACTATGTAAGGATCTTAAATAGTATAGGAAGGCATTGTTTGGAGAAGGTTTTATTAACACCAAAATCCTATTCCAAGTCTTTTGGAATCAGAAATTGAAATCACTCATATACTCTTGAGATAGTCTCTTTATAGTAGTGAGCTACTTCCATGAGTGACAAGTGGTCACTCTTATCTTCGAACATGTTGACAAATCTTTTCCCCCAACTCATCCCAGGTGCGTATAGAACCAATGAATAACCCACATAACCATTGGAGTGCCTTTCCCTTAAAGTAAGTAGAAAATCAAATGACATCACAATTTTCCTCTGTGATATTGTGCACTGTGAAAATGCTAGCCACATTCAAAATATGTATCTACTAGAGTAATGCTGTTTCCCTTGTATAGAAAGGTAAATTTTTGAAGAGTAACAGGTATAACATCTCGTTGGGCCAACTGGAAGTGGACTACTAGCATTGAAAAGGGTAAAACTTGATTTCTTACGGCCATAATGATGAGTCGGTATGATTATCCCTTGGTAGAGGAAACCTTTCCAAAAGGATGTGTTGAATGACCTCTACATGGTGATGTTGTAACTGGTGATATTGAAATACCTCTACCTCTTCTCCTTGGGGGATAAAAAGATAGTTCAATATGTCAATATTTCATTTATTTAAAGAAAATATTGTTCTGAAATCTTTACATAAGTCAACACACTGAGGCTCAAAGTATAGAGATGTGGAGTCACTAGGTACTTCAATTCATGTAAATACTAAGAGAAGTACCAACTCTATTAGGCCCACCGGATGTGACAAACATTTTTGTCACGTGGATCATGCACCCATTGAATTTATGAGTGATCCCATACAATGTTGGAACATCCCCAAGGTGTGGGTACCTTATCACCTTAGGATGAACCTACAGAGAAGTGCAACTTCCTTTTAAATTTGGCACACTTGATTTAGTATCAATGTCCAAGGCTACACCACTTGAAATAAAATAATCTACTATATTCTTGGGACAAAGGTGACAGAAATTAAACAAATAAAAATTTTAAATGGTGAAGCACCAAACATAAACTGAAAAAAGGATCTACTTTACTTGCACAATAAATATTACTAAACAACGTACATCATGCACATCTCCTATAATATTTTCAACCACTAATGAAACTGAATATAAAACTTCAATAATAGAAAGGAAATAAATTTTTCCACAACTAAAATATAGAGAGTTTATATCACATTCCATAGAGATTAAAACAAGATAGTTGATCTAAAGGAAAATTAATCCATCATATCTAAGGAACTAAACATTCACAAGTGATAGATAATTAAACAAATAACACAATATACCAGATATTAGACTACAAAATATTGTTTTGAATATAATTAAAAGGCCCAAAGCTTGTTTATGAACTCTTCTAAGATTCAAGAGTACTCAAAACAAAGGATCCAAAATTCATAGTAAAAATATAATGCATCTAACTATTTATAGATCAAGGAGGTTGAGCCATTACAAATCCACCCCTAACTAATTAATTACTAAAAATAGAGTGTATTCATGTCTTAGGGAACAATCTCCCACAAAAATTAAAAATAAGTTACACAAGTTGTACCAAGTCAACCCTGTAACTTTGACTGATCTTGAGCTTGGGAGTTGTTCATCAATGGCTGCTAAGCCTAGCTAGGACTGGCAACATCCTTTCCTTTCTCAGATTCTTCTTCATTATTCTCCCACACAACCATCCTATCCTTGTAGTAAATAAAGTGGTTGATAATTCCTTGGATCTCATCTTCTTCTAGTTCACATGCATACTAGTTCACCACATCTGTAGTCTCAACTTCCCTTTAAACTTTGATTGGTAATGTATTCACCTTTTTCACGACCTTCTTTAGCCGACTTATAAAATTTTGGTATGAAACCAATTTATAAATAGAATCAATGCTAAAGGTATTTGTTACATACTAATCTTCCTTAAGTTTTTTTTGAAACTCTCCACAATTTGGTCAACAAGAAGGACATCAATGATCTCATTGATAAACTTACAATGGATATTCTAAAACTCTTATGAAATGTCACTAATCCATCAATTACTTTAATTCGTTTCTCATCCAATTTATTTATGAGATCATTTAATACATGTGCTCTAAAATCCATGGCCTTATAAAACTTGAATAACTTGAAACATCATCAACCACACCCTCTTGTAGGATTAGATCTAGATTATGTGCCTAGGCTAACATAAATGGCAATTTAGACATTATCTTCTTTGGGATACTTCTCCTCAAATTACAACACTTCAAGAATAATCCTTTTCATGTGGGTCATGCATATAGTCACAAGCTCTAATTAACCTTTCTAGAAATATGGGAGAGTCCTACACATCATCCAATAATTACTTTTACACTAGCAATCAAAATTAGGATATTATACTCAACTTTCTCCCAATTGCTCCTAGCTAAGGTTTAGCTAGGGTTTCAAACCACTTTACCTTCTTAACGATCATTTATAAAAAAAGTGATGATAAAACCACCTCATTATTTTTTTGAAAACTTAATAACTAACCTTATAAGTTATTCTAAAGATCTCAGGTCCCCATGTAAAGAATACGATTTAGAAAAAACACTAGAAGGTCCATATTTGTCTTAAAATCACACTGTAACTTACCGTGTTGCAAAAAAAACAACATATCTTGAAATTCCTGTTAACTTTAAATATACCTTGAAAATCCATGTGAAAATCAATCAAAACAAATTTTTCTTTCTTTCCCATGGAAGTGTTCGAAAAGAATTTAATTCTCCGAATTCTAAAAATCTGAAATTTTGGGGCTTCGGATTTTAGAGATTTTCCCTTTCAGAGATTAAATGGAAAAGAATGGAAATTTTGATTTTAGAGTTCTAAACTCTGAAAAAACCAAAAGTACAAAATTTCAGACTTTTAGACTTTCGAAATTTGAAGATTTCCTTTAGTGATTTACAATTTTCTAATTTGGAGTTTTGAAGTTTGAAAATACAAAGTTATGAAATTTTGGAACTTTGGAATTTCAGATTTCGGAACTTTCCTAGCCAATTTTTTATATTTCACTTTTGTACTTCCAAATTCTGAAAATACAAAATTCTGAAATTTCAAAATTTCAAATTTTTGGGTTTCAGATTTTTCCATGACCTTTTCATGTTTTTCACCTCTTAATTTCTAAAGTTTGAAACTCTAAAGGTCCGAAATTTTGAAACTTTGGCCTTTTGGGGTTTCATAATTTCAGGGTTCTTTGTGTATTTAATTCTCACCAACCTTTGTACGGTAAACTCCTGAGCATTAATTTTAGGTTTTTCTATTTAAACTTGTGATTTTACCTGTCATTTTCACCTGACATTATTCTCTGATGATCTATTTTTTACTACAACTTTTTATTTTTGTGACATCATTTTCAAGGTATTTTATTTAGGTTATTTATTTTTGGTTTAAGATCTTCTTGGTTTATTTATTCCTTACTCTTTTTCTTTTTGTTCTTCCTTTGTCTATTTTGGAGATGAAACCCGTATTGCCCACCATGTTTTCTTTGAAGGTGTTTTTGACCTCAATGGTTGCACAATCCAATTTTTTATAGGCATCCAACATAGATTTCATCATAATTCTCAAGATCCTCCTGAATAATTTGATTTTATTTCCATTCCTTAGGTGAAGTCTATATTTTTGAAGTTTCTCAATTTTTAGAGTTTGAAAGTCTATGGTTTTAAAGTTCAGGGGTGTTCAGAACTTTTATCTTTCAGAACTTTTCTCGTTCAGAAGTTTTCGTTTTAGAGTTTCAGATTTTGAATATTTTCAAAGTTTTATACATCTTCCATTTCAGGTTTTCAGGTTTTTGGACTTTGGGAACTAAAGTCCTTTCGAACTTTCAGATTTTATTATTTTGGGACTATTCCACTATTTGTTGCAGATTTTTGAAGGCCTTCGGGTTTTGAAATCCAAAAGTTGATGTCAACTTCTACATCCAAAGGAAAAGATAAGATAAGGTATACATTCCTTAGAGTTGTTCCTCACTCTTTCTTGTCCTCAAACATGGGGAATATAGGAGACACTGATCTCGGGAAAATTGATTTTCCAAAATTCTAGGTAAGGGTGAAGGCCCCCAATAGGAAATCCTGGATGCCAGCTATATAAGACCATGGACTTGTTCTCACTGCTGGCTTTCCCACATCCATGCATTTCCCTGAGTTCAAATTAGCTGTAACAAATCACTTTGATGAAGATTCTGGGTTACTAAAAGATCCTGATGGAAAGGTTGTAAATTGTTTGGATCTTGATTTCTTTGAAGATTTATTCAAACTCCCAGATGTTGAAGAATACGCAAAAATTTAACTAGAATTGGCAGTGGAGAATTGGGACAAAGAAACTGAGTTATGCACAAAAGTCTTGTTGAAGAGCTATCTATCCAAGAGTTTCACAAAATGATGTCAGAGTCATTTAGATCTGTCCATCCTTACAATACTCAAGAGTGTGAACTTTCTCTATTACTCCATCCACCCCTGCTAGAGGATCATTAATTGATGTTCATGCAACATCATCTGTTGTATTTCTTATCACCTTGAGATCCAATGAGACCTAGTACCTTCTAATTCTTGAAGACAACAACTGGAGGAGGGTTAACTTGATGAGAAAAGGTGATCACTGAAACAATATATAATAGATGTAAAGAACTTCTATATTAATCTACATGACTGTCCCAAGCTACAAAATCCATTCATAAAGTCTCTAGCATTCATACCTTCTTGAGTTCTCTTACCATACACCTTTGCCTCCAAATGGAGCTCTTCTTCAATATAGTCACAAGCTCTTTTCTTCTTGATTGAAAATGACCAAGGCAAAAAACCAATGTTTCGAGTTCCTTTATGAATGCTCAAGCATCTCTCTACTAGTGTGCAATCTCAACACTCTGCCCTCAAGACTGAACTTAGTCTAAAAGAATCCAACTCAAACTCTTAATACATAATTAGTTGGTTCCCAGGGCATACCAACAGCTCAATAGACCTCCCTTCACAATGGTTGAGGTATTCATGAGCTCCATATATTGTCCTAGATCTAGGTTTTTCCTTTATCACCTCCCTTGTATGTTTTTGAAGTGACTTATACAACCCTAGAACCCCTACATAGTCTACATTTACTCCAAATCACTGGTATATTTCTCTCTAGAATCATGGAACACATTAATAGTACTAGGATAGTCATCATCCAACATCCATGCACAGGTACTTAACTCTACTTCTCCTTGACATTAGCCCTTTGAACATCTTATTGTGGACTAACACAGTCTTAGACCACTGTACAATCTGATTATAACTAGAGGGAAGGAATTTCCCTTGCACCTATATGCCCAATGTCATTCATATTCAACAAATATACCTAGATAGGTTCCCTCCCATTAGTGGATTTTCATCATATTATGTCCATCTCCTTAATGTTTGTAGTCCTTTCTTGCCAAATACAGTCCTAATCCTGTGCAATCATCTTTTATATGCTAACCAAGTAATAGCTTCATGCATTCAGACCTGAGATCATGCAAATACATCCAATATACCCTTATTTTGTCCATCATATCAATCTATCATCATGATTAGTCATGCTATAATGCAAAAACTGTGTATGTTCTTTATTTGACTGTGAACTATACATCACTATTGTTTCTCAAATACACAGTCACCTATAGCTTGAGCGACACAAGATCATTCTTCACAAAATTTGGATGATCTTTAGATCATATAAATGTAGAGATATTGTAAAAGTTTCAAGTAATTCTATCCATGGAATAAAAAGATATACGAAGCCCTAGTTCAGGCCCAAGAGGCAACAATTTGCTATAAAATCCAAACTATGCATTTTCAAAACATAAAAAAATTACCAATGTGATCCACATCACATGTAGAAACTTTCCATGCTAATAATCAATAGATTTACATCATTGAAGGTCATGGAGGGTTTCTATCTTGCTGTCCTGCCAGGGTTTTTGTGCACAGTCCATTGAAACAAGCTATTTCATGGATTACAGAGTATAATTCTTCTTTCAAACATCATACACATGTTTTTATTCATTGTTCCATCTTCTAAAACCTTGAGAACCCCTTTCTTCCTCCTTCACCTCAAATCACCTATGAAATAGGTTCAATTTTCTAAGAAAAGACTCTAACAGCCCCTAAACTGACTCCACAATACCCTAACAAGACTTAATCAATATTCTAATCCTAGAATATTAATGGATATCAATCCAATACTTCTTCCAACTCGTGCATGGACTAAAAAACATGATGACATGGCATTTGAAGTCCTTATTTATCCCATATTACCCTTTAAATGCCAAGTCAAGTCACCTTATCAACTTCTTACAAGCATATATTCATTTTTACAACATATTTAACTCTAACACACTTATAGACAACATTTATCATGGTCTTGTATGACCTTATTATGTCTTGTTCCTTGATTCTCCTGCATCACAAAACTTCCCAAGACCATTTATTGATAAACTTCATCCAAGAATTCAATGACATTATTGTGTTATTGAATAGAGTTTCGGGACTTGCCTCTACAAAGGAATTTTAGGAATGGATGTTCCTGTATATTTCTACTATCAAGAAGAACACGTAATTCATAAGGTGGGAAGAGAATATCAGCAGCTCCATTTTCTTTCAGTTAAGGAAGGTTTTGTCCTCGAATAATTTCTACATGACCTCAATTTTGTTCTATGCTACAGCTGTTATGGGAGATTCCACTGGGTTAAACACTAAGGGTATTCAAAGTGCTTCACAAATATATGATTTTTATCCTCATCTTACACTGGATGAGGGAAGAAAACACTTCCATAGAATAAATGATGCCTTCTTTATTTTCATTATTTATCATTTTGATAAAGATTTATACAATCAAAGGATTTCCAATGAAGCCTTCAAAGAAGTATGTGAGTGGGGAGCTATTTACCTACAGTTTCCTACATTTACATACATTCAGATTCCTGATTTTATAGGTGCTCCTAGTAAGTTTCCAAGATTCCCCACTAACAAGTGGGTTTTGCTAGAATTGGTTTGACAATTACTGGACTATCATAAGATTCAGAATAAACGACACAAGGTTGGAGTCCAATTTCCCATTTCAATTACAAGATACACTTGTGCAAATATTTATAAGGAAAAGAACGTAGATGCAGAGATGTCATAAGTAACCTTGTGGACCTTCCATCCCCATACCAGTTTTGACTACTAGGGTAAATTTAGTGAAACAGGTCTATCTAGTTCTCATGTTCCCCAGTTGGAAGATATTTGGATTCATTGTCGAGGATGAATTCATCATCTGACAAAGAGATTATGAGAGGACTAACTCTGGATGAGGTTCAACAGTTTGGTATCACAAAGATTCCAAAGGAAATGGAAGATGAGGAGGAAGTTTTGGATGCAACATACAAAAATAATAATGTTGCCAATCAACCATTACCATGGATTGATTGGTATGTAGAAGAATGTTACAATACCAAGGAGAGGGCGGGGCCCATTTTAAAGAACTTATAATTGGTTGGTTACCTTTGGGAATCCCACCAAAGGGTTAGATCAACCTATAAGTATAGAAGCCTAACCAACCATGAGTCTACCAATACCTACAAAAGGGAAAAGGTCCATCCAAAGGGCCCATACAATCCCTAAGAAGATTTCATTTGTGGTTGGAATCTCCTCTCTCTCCAAGGATCCTACTTCCAAGACTATGTCTCTAGCAATACCAATGTCAGAAATAGGAAAAGTTACTAATTCTCCAAGTGTCTCGCAAGATCTCTTATCCCCTCTTTCTCTTCCATTGTCACTTCCTCCATAATTTCCTTCCACTTCTACAATCACTTCTTCTTTCCCATCTCCTTCTATGGCCCATGTGTTCTCATCTCTTCTAGTTATCTTAGTAGGGGAGATGATTGGGTCACCCATTTCCACTTCACTCCCTCTAACACTTTCATTTCCTCCCATCTCATCTTCTATTCCCATTATATCCACTCCTATGGATGTCCTCACATCCACCCCATCCATTATTGCCACATCCATTTCATTTCCTACTAATGTTACTAGTGCTCTTGTATTGTCTAGTGTTTTAGGTACCAAATTGGTTGTTCCACTTTCAACATCATATTATCCTAGAATGGTTGTTTCGACAGACTCCAAAGTAGAAAAAGAAAGTACCTCTGGTGGATGTTATAGATCTGAGTGTGTTGGAACCTACTCCAAAGAGATAAGCCAAGTGACCAAAGATTGTCTTCAGCTTACCAGTGAATCAATCCGGAGAGAGGTTCATAGAAGTTGTTACTCCCCTTGAAGGAAAAACCAAGGAAACAATTACAGCACCTATTGACTACCGAATGTCTATGTTTTCACTAGGAAAAATAACACACAAAGGAGCTAAACAGGATGTGTAGATTGCTCTTGGAACTTTGTTAGAAAAGTATGACAAGGAAAAGGATTCTAAGGATGAGTTAAAAGTAAAGGTTGAGCAACTCACTGCATTGTTAAGAAAGGTAACACAACCTACTCTATCTACTGAGGTTTCAACTACCACTCTTTGATGGTTTCTTCCACTCTGGATGATATTCCTATCATGAGATTGAGAAGATAGGACAAAAGGGAAGATCAATAAATGGATGGATGGAGAATATACTTCAAGAAGCCAATCCTTTGATAAAAGAAGTAGTTGAAATATACAATGATTTGTAGACTAAAAGAGCCTCTATTCATAGAATGGATGAAGCCTTTTCCGAAGATAATAATAACTTGAACTTGAATTTGACTACGTGGAGTGAGATCAGAGAAGAGGATGTAGATTTGCTTCTTCAAGAGGATGTAATAGATGATGTTTCAAATTTGTTTGAATATCAAAAGGCTATGGAATTTTGCTCCCAGGTATTGCAGGATCTAATTAAGGAATTAGATGATAAGAATGTGGAAATTATGGATTCTCTAAATGACATATCAGAAGAGTCTGATAATATTAATTGCAAGTTATTCAATGAGAAAATTGATGCTCTTCCAAAGGATCAGATCAAGCTAAATTTCAAGGATTTGGTAAAAAGGGATGATGAGGTGACTAGAACTTTTAACAGTGACTCCATTGATAGGTTGGTTTCATGCCAAAATTTCATTGGTCAACTGAAGAAGGTAGTAAGTAAACTTAAAATAATTCCAGCCAAAGTAGCAAGAGAGATCAAGATGGCAGATGTGGTTAATCACTATGCGTGTGGACCCGAGGATGGAGAAATTTAAGGAATTATTAAGTGTTTCATCGAATACAAGCATCGTATGGCTACTTGGGAGAAGGAACAAGATAAAACTGAGGAAGGAGAAGGTGTTGCAGAGCCAAGCCAAAGCTAAGTAGCCATGGAAGGACAGTTCCAAGTTCTGGATCGGTCCAAGTTGCAGGGTTGACCGAGTCAAACCCATGCAACAAAATTTTCTATTTTTATGGGAGCATGTTCCCTAGAACTTAATGACATTTCTATTTTTAGTAATTTTTGGTTAAGGCCCAGATGTAATGGCCCAACTTAAGGAACTTATAAATAGTTAAGTGCATGAAGTTTTTTTGGGGGGGGGAGATCATTTTTTTAGAATTTTCTCTTCAAGCTTGGAAGAGTAATTTGAATATTTTAAAACCTTTCAATTACATTCAGAGTGATATTTTTCCATGAAGAATCTGATTTATTGTGTTAATGGTTGATTAATGTATGCTTTGTGGATGCATAATTCCTTAGTGTAAGTGGTTGACTTGCCTTTATTTTAGAATATCTTATTTCATTCTATGGGAAAGTGATGTAATGGTTTTGAATATTAGTTGTGGAGAGACTATTTTACTTATGTTATAAAAGCTATACTATTGCTAACTACCATAAATGAAATAGATGTTATACATGTGCATATTTTATATCATCATGGTGGTTGATTATGTTTTTAATCAAATTTGATCTATCTGTTATGTATACTTGGGGTCTTACAAGGAGATGCATATTATTTTGACTATGGTTTGTTATTTACCCTATCCAAATGGTATTAAGTGAATTAGATTGTGATGTTTGTTTTATCCTTTCTGAGTTACCCATTTCTGGCATAAATATCATCTAATCATCTAGTCTTACTCTTGGTGTATCACCACATATTTCTTTATTTTGTTATTTCTAACCCTGAACCTCGTAAAGTGAGTAGATTAGAATTCTCAAAAGTGTTTTAGCCTTGCACATTGATCTTAAATTGGGTGCCCCCAAGTTTCAAAGGAATCCAACCTTCTCTAGAGGTTCATCCCAAGGTGACAAGGTCCCACACCTCATGTTCCCCTATGTTGCACAAGATCTTTCAATAGTTCAACAGGTGCATGATTTGCATGAAAAAAGTTTTAGCATGCCCTAGTGGGACAAGAGTTGGTACTTCTCTTCTTATTTGCACAAATCAAAGTACCTGGTGACTCTATATCTCTGGATTCCAAAACTCAGTGTTAACTTATGCGAAGAATTCAGACAAGAGATTCTTCAAACCAAGGAAATTATCAACATATCAAACTTTCCTTGTCTCCTCCAAAGAGAAGAAGAAGAGGTGTTTCAACATCACCATTTGTAGCTTTACCTCATAGAGGTCATTCAAATCCTCCTAATGAAAGGTTTCCTCCGCCAAGGAACAATCAACCCTTGATCGCCATGGCACCCAATGTTTTTCCTCCTGTCAATGCCAACACCCCCTTTATATTAGCCCAAAGAGATGTTATACCTGCAGCTGCTTTGAAAAGTTATTCCATTCTATACTAGAGAAACCAATGTTACTCCCTGGGAGCTCATTTTGGATGTGGCTAGTATTTGTGCAATGCATAGTATTACAGAGGATAATTTTGTGGTCAGAATTCTAACTACTTAATTTAATGGTAGAGCACTTCAATGGTTCTGAAGCTTAACTACTCATTCCATTACTTCTTGGAATGAGTTAGGCATGAAGCTTTGCAAGAAGTTTGAGGACAAAAGTGATCACCTATCACTTATGGAACAAATCACTACCATAAAATGAGCCCCTCAAGAATTTATGAGTGATTTTAATTTTTTTGTTTGACAAAACTTGGAACCAAATCCCAATGCTCGTAAGGCCATCCCCAAATAATGCATTCTTGTATTATCTACGGGCCTTAAACAATGACATAACAGTCATGATTTAGTATATGGGGGGAAACTACAGTTCCTGATGTCTACGAGATCACTATATGGGCCAAAAATTCTTTAATTCAAGTTGGAAAGATTACACCTAGGCTTCCCTTGCCTTTATTTGCTGAAATCGTAGTTAAACAACCAATCATCACGCATGTTCCAACACATTCAAGTCAATCAACTATGACTACAACTATTCCTTATAATGATCTGGTGGAGGTCAAATTTTTGTTGCAAACTTTTGGGAATGAGCTCATTGCACTCAAGAGGCAAAAAATTTAGTATAATCATCCATATCAACCAGAAAATCAGTAGTATCATGCTAACCATCATCCTTTTCAAGGGAGAAATCAGCCACAAAATCAAACTACAAATCCATCTGTGAATATCAGGCCTTTGAACTTTCAAAACCCTCTTGCTGCTAGATCATCTAGAGCCATAGTGTCTATTCAGAATAATATAGTCCAAGACTATGAATGGTGCTATCCTTGTTCCCAACCCCACAATCAAAATATTTACCCCAATGGAGTTCTTAGCTAGGAACTTATGGTTCAAAGCGTAAGTGTCCCTTCTGAGCTAACAAAAATTTCATCTATGCAAGAAATAATTGATCAACTGCAGGCACCTGAAGAAACCACTTTGCTAAAATGACAAGAAAAATATTTTTACAGGTTGAATACAGATTCCTCATCAATGGTGGAAAACACTCATTCCAAGAAGAGAGAAATGGAACCTCAAACTTCCAAATCTGATCAAGAATCCACTTCACATCCTTAGACACAAGTGGAGATTGATAAAGATGTGGGAAAGAAACCACCAAAAACACCTGCTAGCCAAGTTATGGGGAAAGGAGGTTCTTCAGGCATCACAGTACCCAACAAACATTTTCCAAAGGAGGATCCTGTTATCCAAATAACTCCCCTAGTTATTTGGATTATTCGTGTACACATTCTAGCTTTCAAAACCTCATTAAAGGTTACACGCACTCAGGTTCAGTTGGCACAACTCCTTGGTTGTAGTTTGCCCTTGATGCCCCTTCTTTTCCTTAAGCACCCTTGTGTGATTTATATTCTTTCCTTCCATTTTCATTTTCCTCTTCGTTCCACCCTCTTACCTTATGCCTATCTTCTGTGCATTCACTTTCTTCCTAATTGGCTTCTTCACCCTGTGCACATCTCACACTTGCTTTAATCAACTAAGACCTTGGCATTTTTCATGCACCGTGCCCATTAATTTATAATAGTTGTGCCTTGACCATGAATTCTATGCTCACCAGTTTTCCTCTTTTCCCCATGCATCACACACGTGTCCCTCTATGCCTTCCTCTGCTTTCTTCCACACACCCCTTTCCTTGCACCATCCTTTGTACACTTCTGTGCTAGGTCATCTTTTGACATACTTGAATGTGCCGCATGTAACCATTCAAAATGCACCAACATGGTGATGAATCCTTACAATAAATTAGTGAGTGACACATGGTAGAAAGAACAAATATTTACACTGTTGGTCATCATTTCAGCCAATCCATGCGTGCCACATGTTTTATGTGCACCAACAACTCTGACAATCATATATTTTTCTACAGAGATCAGATCGGTGTGTGCCTAGAATTTTTGAAGAGATGCTGACATCAGCTATAGTTCTACATATTCAAATTCAAATTATTAGTGGATCCAGTAGGTAAGAAATGGGAAAATGTCTCTCTAAGAATTAATGAGTAGATCTGATTGTCCCAACCACCTGATTTTATATGATCCACCCTCCCTTCTTCAACATGCCAAACAGGATTGGGGAAGTGTACATCATAGATCTCTAGGAATTGAATGCTTCTTATTAGTGGTTGTATTTCAAATTCAAGATTTCCCTCCTCTTCTCCTTCTACAGATTCATCTATAAATGTAAGAGCTAGGCTCATTTATTATGTTGGACACTTTGGATCCTTATGCATTTTCTGCTAAGGACTTCATATTTTATATATATTTGAGTTGTAGACCTCTATATCTGGCCCTCGTATGTTGATATCTACCTCATGTGCCATTGTAACAACAATGTGTATTTTTGGAAGTAATAGAATCATCATTTTGTGACTATTCTCTATCCTAACGTGTTTACATTCCTTCTTCTTGACTTTTCTTATGTGTTATGTGCTGGTTGTGCCATTTTAGGTCCCTTGTAGTTCCTTATTTAGTTGTGTTCCATGAGAATGATATGGTAAATATATGTTTAGCTATGCTACTCATGCCTAGTCTCCTTTCACACATTTACTTTCATTCTTGCTTAGAATTGATAGTGTTCATCCCTCTTTTCTAGTGCTATTGACTTTTAGTGTAGTTTCCTTTCATATTATCCTTCTATCCCTGGTCCCTTGGCATTGTTATCTTATTTTTCCCTTCCAACATTAGGAGTAGCAATAAAAGTAGAAATAGATAGAGGAAACGACCTTCTCCAGAGATCCATCCCAAGCACACAAGGTCCCATAACTTGGGGATGGTTCCATTGTGGTCTCAAACACCTCGATCCCAATGCCCAAAGAAGTGCCAAAAAATTAGGAGAAATTCCTTTCAGCATAGTAGAACAAATGAATAAAACCAATTTGAGCATTACCATGCTGAACACACTCTCAATTCCATCTCAAAGAAACTTGTTGCGTGAGGATTTGAATAGTTTTGGTTCAACTAATCGATCATTGGGTCATGGAACAAAAATTGATACAAGTTTGTGTCAACTAGAAGGGAAAAGTATTCCTAAGGCAAATAAACCACCACCATTCTCTATTTCCCTGATCATTGGTTAACCACCTGGTGCATAATTACATTATCGATTCTAGCGCCAGTATCTCAGTCATGCCCAAACATATTGCAGATGTACTAGGCATACAATATACACTAGTTGTAAAAGGATTTGTTCAGTGATATGGCACAACTATTAACACTGTTGGAGTTATCAAAGGACTTCAACTTACTATCCATGCATGCCCGAGTTTATTGTTCACCCAAGACATATCAACAATTTATATCCATCCTCTCTTTTCCATCTGCCTATCTATCAACTGATTGGTCACATATGTTTTTTAGGACTCGATACAGAACCAAAGTGACTATAAGAGTGGAACCAATCTACCATAATCATGTGGAGTCTTACACCACTAAACCCATAAATGGGAATTATGCTATTTGTGACCCACAAGAGGAAGATGCTGATCATGAACCAACGAATCTCATAGAGAAAGTTCTTGATATAGTGCTTGAAGAGGTAAGTACAAATCATCAATATGATCCCTGCACTGATTTATTGGTGGATGAAGAATCTGGTCTACCTTTTTTAGAGGAAACTCAATTGGGTACATATTACATCCACAAATAATGTACAATCATACCCTAGTTGGTTAAAAATCAAATAATTTTGAGGGACTATGGCAATTATACTTCGACGGTTCAAGAAGTAAAAATGGATCCAGTGTAGGAGTTATGTTGATTGTTCCAAAAGGGGATAACTATTTCTCATCTTTTCAGCTACAATTTAGTTACATCAATAATGTCACCAAATATGAGGCCCTCATACAAGGGATTCAGCTAGCTCAAAAGAGAGGAATCAAAGCTCTGACCATATTTGGATATAGTGAGTTGGTTTTGTATCAAGTGACAACCCGCAACACATCAAAAAATGATCTCTTAAGATCATATAAGAATTGAGTTTAGGACTTGATAGAATATTTTGAAGCTTTTAGAATTCATGTAGTTGCCAAAAAGCAAAACTAGGATACTGATAGGCTTTGATACAATTAGCTCGCCCACATTATTTTGATCCAGGTCTAGCACATCATACCATTGAGCTGGATCCAAACTCTAAGCCAATACGTCAGATACAAAGGCCAATTAATCCCAAAATTGAGCCGCTAATGAGAAAGGAGCTAATCAAACTCATCAAGGCTTGTATAATTTTTCCCATCAAGCATTCCTCATGGGTATCCAATCTTTTTCCTGTAAAGAAGAATAACAGAGAGATCTAGTTATGCGTAGATTTTAGGATTTAAATTGTGCCTCATTGAAAGACCATTATCCTCTTCCATTAATGGAGAAAATCCTTCAAACAGTGGCAGGAGCTCAATTATTTTCTTTGCTCGATGGATATTCAGGTTACAATCAAATTCTAGTCCAAGAATCTAATCAATTCAAAATGGATTTCACTACCAAATGGGGCATATATGCCTACAACAAAATTCCTTTCGGATTGTCCAATGCTAGGGATACTTTCCAATGAGCCATGGACATAGAATTTAAGGGACTAATCAATGATGTCATCTTGGTTTACGTTGATGACATAATTGTATATACTAAGCATGCAGAAGACCACATCACACATCTAAGGAGGGTTTTATGAAGATGTAGAGAATTTGGGGTTTTACTTAACCCCAAGAAATGAATTTTTGTAGTGCATGAAGGAAAGTTGTTGGGACATGTTGTTTTAGTGAAAGGACTACCCATCGATCTAGCCAATATTCATTTTATTATGTCATTATCTCTCCAAATCCACAAGAAAGTCTCCAGAGTTTCCTAGGAACCATAAATTTTGTACGGAGATTCATACCTCAATTTGCAACGTTGGCTAAACCACTAAAATCCATGTTGAAGAATAATATTCCATTCTCATGGAAAAAGGAAGGGAGGGAGAGCTTCGAAGCTATTAAAACATCCATTTCACAAGCTCCCGCATTGGTGAACCCCATGTTCAATAAAGATTTTATTCTTTATTCTTTTGCATGTCAAGAGAGCATTTCAGGGATCCTCATCTAGAAAAATGACAATCTGATGGAGCAACTGATTGCCTTGTTTAGTTAATATCCAAATACTATGACCTCAAATATTTATTTAAAAAAAAAAAGTATTTTTAGTTATTTGAGCTTTGAATAAATTTAAGCAAAAGTTATCCAACAATAAAATTCACCTGATGGTATCTCATCCTGGCATCAAGGAGTTTTTGTTGAATAAAGAGATGAACAAGAAATGTGCTAGATGGATCATGAAAGTAATGGAATATGATGTACACATTAAAGTCACTAAACTTGTTAGAGGTAAAGGCTTATGTTAATAGCTAGCTATAGACATAGAGATCAAAGATGATGATGATGTTATGCTCTTGAATAGTGAAAAAGGTGGTGATCAACTCAATTGGCTGTACAAAATGGAAAATTTACTTCTCTCGGGGGCATATCCTTCAAACATGGATAAAGTCCAAAGATAAAATTTACGTCTTGAGTCTATTCCATATGTCTTGGTGGATAATATTCTTTTTTGAAAAGATTTGAATGGTGTTATTCTTTTCTGCATCAAACTAGAACATGTGAATAAAATATTAGAGGAATTCTAAAATTTCTTATCTATGGGATTACTCTACAAGAATGAATGCTACCAAAATTATGTGAGTTAGTTACTACTATTGGCCAAATTTTTTCAAAGATGCTCATCTCTGGGTGAGGAAATTTAAGGAATGTTCCCTTTTCACAGGAAAATAGAAGTTGACAACTCTTCCCCTACATCTAATTTAGGTGGATCAACCTTTTATTCAGTGGGGGTTGGATTTTATCGAGATGATTAATCCTCCATCCAGCGATGGACATAAATTGGTTCTTACTACCATGGACTACTTTACTTGATGGAAAAAAGCACTAGCATTAAAGAAAATAAATGAGAAGGTAGTACTCGATTTCTTGGAAAATATAAGAACAAGGTTTGGTGTTCCATTTACTGTTATTTCCAAAAATGGAATGAGATTTCTCGATCTGAAGTTGAGTGAATGGGTGGTTAAGAATGAGGTCTACCTCAAAACTTCATATAATTACTATCCACAAGGGAACAGGTTAGTCGAGTCTAGAAATAAGAAACTCATAATAATTATCAAATACACAATGGAGGCTAAAAAAAGGATCTAACATATGCAACTTAAGACTACCTTAATTACATATCGAATCAAACCTAAAAGATCCATAAAAATATTCATCTTTCATCAGATTGTATATGGAAGAGAGGTCAAGCTCCTTTTCTCTCTCTTAGAATTATCTTCTTTGGAGCTGGCTCGTCTATATTCTGAATTTGCTCACTGGAAGAATACACTTTTTCCTTGACGATGAGGTTTTCTTAACTCATCTTAAGTGAACTTCAATTGCAATAATGTAAGGGTCCATGATTTCATTAGATACAGACATCAAGGACTCATTTTTCATTCCTAGGAATTTGGGACAGGTCACAAGCATGATGAAAGGATAGTTTGTCAAGAGTTATAAATTGGAATGGCTTATCCATTATACAGACTGTTTATAATTTTTGATCTGATTATCCATGTTGTTGAGATTTACACTACTACATCAAGTGAATATAAAATGTCAAATTCTTCTTTTCCTATTTCTCATTTTCCTCTACTGGTAGTCTGATCTCTCTCTCTCTCTCTCTACTTTCCAACTATCTGTATATATGATAATCTTGGGGTAAATCCCAATGAGAGGTGTCTTATTCCATTGATAAGCTGAATGAATTGTAATTTATCTTGTCTATGATTTCTTACTCTTAGGTAATTATTAGCATTGTGATGTGTTCTTCTAATTGAATAAGGACCTAATCTAAGTTACCCATTTCTATGTGAACTCAGTAAGATCATACTTATCATCTAGTAACCCTACTCTCTCCTGTATTTCCCCAGCATCCCCTTTATCTCTCTTCACTGCAAATTCCTAACCCTTGTACCTTGTACAGTGAGTATATTAGAATTCTCATAGGTGTTATTATAGTATTCATATGTGATCCTAAATCAGGTTCCCCCAATATTTTAGTTAGTTATCCATAAATAATCCAGAGCCTCCCCATACACAAGTGAATGAGGGACTTATCCACATGACCATTGAGTATGAAACCAATAATTTAAAACACGAAAAAATATTTCACCAAAGTTCAATGGGTAGAACGCATTTGCGTGATTAACAAATTAATATTGATCAGAGTGACTTGAAATTAATCATGATAGGTATTATAACAACATCATCTACTTAGACATAGTCACCATCTAGGCTATAAAATAATTATACTTAGTGAATCTCTATATAGGATTTTCAAATACATGTGCATATGTGAACTAATTGTCACTTAAATTGCTTCCTAAGGACCTCATACAATCATTAGGGCCTTGATTGAAGATTCCAGAAACTCACCATTACATGCCCTGTAAACCATCACTATTGGAAGGGACCATGATTGGACCTAATTAGTATACATAGTCTAAAAAAATCCATTAGTTTGATTCTACATACACGACTAGGGCTCAATTGAGTCCCAATTGACCATTACATGGTTGTAAAGGGATACGATTTACCACACGCTTACATACTGAGAGGTTGAACTTTGTTACTCAATTAATTATAGGTCCAATCCTCAAAGTTGGCTTTACACATTGAATCCTTGTTTTGTACATTAGGTGATCACATTTGATTTCCACTTTTGTGGCTCAATTAGTTCTGGGTATTTCATAGTAAATTGGTTGAACACTGGTATTTTCCCAATGGATTGCCTAATGAGTGCCAATTGGACATTATGTGGGTGCATTTCATGACAAGGGGATCAATCGTCTCATAGATACATACTAGATTGAACCAATTGTAACCTTGAATAAATCACATCTAATACACAGATTGGAGGCCTATGAATGCCTAGATGGAAATGATCATCTAGGCCCATTTGGTTGCTAAGGGGATCAACTACCCCAACTATATTCCTTACTTGATTAAAAATTAATCAGTTGGTTCAAAATTTCAGGTTTCTACTCATGTTTTAGTTGTAGTAAAATCAACTCAAATGTGACAAGTTACAAATGGTCTGACATTCATTTACTCTAGGGGCCTGATCGGCACCATTGCACATGAGTTTTTTCCTAATTTCTTGATTGGTTCAATATGGTACACAATTAAAGGTTCTGAAGTCTGAAGCCCCCAAAGTTTTGAAATTACATGGTTGTTCATAATGGTTGTAAGGGAGATCGGGGTTTTATTGAATTATATATACCAGATGGACAAATTACTCAATCTATTTGAAGTCCTTAATACTCAAATGGGACTGGTAAATTTTAAAAAGTCATTATATTAGATGAAATTTGAGGGCCACTTAGAGTTTGGGTAATAAAAGAAGAAAGTCAATTTGCAAGTGAATCTTAGGACTTGATAATATTACACTAAGCATTAATTAGTCAACTAGTTCTCTACATGCGTAGTCTAGATTACAAGTAATTAATTTTGGTAGTTACCTAAAACAATATCCATAGTTTATGGAACTAGGTCATTGACAATAGACTAGTGTACTCATGATACACGAACTATGTTTTACTAAAATGATCATTAAACTGACCTAAGGCATATTTTCCCAGGTACATTTTTGAGAATTATTCTTAATGAATTTTTTTGCATAAGTCATTGCACATCTAGGGTATTTATAAGTGTTTTTATTTTATTTAATGTTATATTAATTATAATTTACTTAGTAGGGTGTGTTTTCTTTTATAATATGGAAATTATTAATACAGAATAAATAACAGTAAAATAAAGTATTGATGTTTCAGCTTATTCTCAGAAATGGTAATAAAAGTGGCTGGAGCAATGATATATGTACTCAGCATTACAAGATGTGGACCTTGCAGTGCATAAGGTTTGGGGATGCAAATTACTAGGGAATGTAACCCAAAGCACATGAACCTTTCATAACAAAAGCAAGATGCTTTCTAGGATCAGACACTTAGCCTTTTTTCAGTGAGATGACTATTTTACCTGTTACATGGAGTGTAGATATTCAGGCAAGCTGACATGGCTCATACTAACTTTGTAGCGACTAGAAGGTCTAATACGCCATGCAATGTGATCCCTAAGGCTATCTAATAGGATTCAGAAGTTGTCCTTATGTTGGGTCCATCCCTTTCCTTAGTAATTGCTACATCCTTCTTTCTATTTATCAATGCAAGGGAACATGGGCTAATTAGTAATCATGTAGCCTATTTTGGAGATGCATGGGTGGTGAGGGGTCAAGTACCCACCTCTTATCATCCTGTATAACCTAGATAGGATCATTATCATTACTTTTATATGCCAGAAGTGCACTGTTGTCACTAAAATTTGATCATGTCATACTCTCTATGCCTGACATTAGTGGTCATGTCGTAAATGAAGTGTCAAATGTTGCATCTAATTAGATATAATGGATGTGATGTTGACTATCCCTATCTCACCAAAATGTAAGCCAATGTCTCTTATTTAGTTATTACATGGTGGAATTAAGTCTTGATACTTGTTTAAGTTGATTCATTTCTCATGTCTAAATGATCTAAATCTATTTAAATGCATGCATAAGTATATATTCCTATAGTTTGATATGGGATCTTGGACACCTACCTTATACCGAACATGTTAACTTCTTTGAACAAGCTGACACAAAAGAGGAACTATCTCCAGTAATACCCACTTGTCACTTAGACATCTTGGGTGAGAAGATAGTCTGGAGCACCTGATAAATGATGGTGCCCTAACATGCTTTGGGATGTTGGTGGTAAAATCTAGGATACATTTTGGTTTCCTTTCTGAGTACCTCTTTTTCAGTTATTTTTCAGGATGTTGCATGATGAAGATCGTACTGAGTTGAATCTAGTCCTAGTATTGAAGAGTAGACTAGAAAATTTGAAGAAGGAAGTAATGCATCGCAGATTTAGTATCCTAAAGTGACCTGATTCCTTAATGTGCATGTGTGGGTTGAGGATAGAATTCATGTATGATGAGAGATATTCCTAATCCCTTTCGTATTCAAACCCAATATTCTCCTTTTTGCAGCTACTACATAGATGAGATATGTACGAGTGGCATGGAATTGCTTATGCAGGTCAATATATCTTCCAATTGGAGGTTTCATCGAGCGATTGATATGCTTAGACCCATTAGGATAGAATTCCAGGACTTTCTTAATGATGGATAGATCTAACGTGGATATCCACCCCTGGATCATTGGTCTCTTGTTGAAGCAAAACCTGAAACCTTACTGAATAAAATAATGATATCATTGAAGTACTTGCAATTAAGTCTACTGAATGCGGATTTGACGTAGGACGCGTGGTTGTGGATCATTGGTTCCAGTGGTAGCTTGAATAGATCTATGATTCATGGAATTATGTGAAAAATTTATACTCTACTCTTGTCCTGAGGTTGTTGAGTTACATAATTTTTGTGCGAAATCGTAAAGGATCTTATTTAACATGTAAGAATTCCTTAGCAATAAATATATTGATAAAGTCACTCTCGATCTTAAAGATGAAACCTATGGCTAGCTAAAATCCACCAGTACATCGGGTGGCAACATCAAGTGTGGTGAAAGATGTCAGATCTAGTGGCAAAGAGATAGAGAGAAGAAATGTGGCTTAATTTTAATGAAGCAATGACAAGAGGGACTTGGAGAAGCAGTGAGATATCGGGGAAATCCAATGGTGTTGCGATTAGGGAGCCTTAACTCATTTTCAAGGATTTGGCCATATCTCATGTGCACAGAGGATCAATAGAGCCAGATATCTTTGAAATATGCCCACATATACAAGTGGGAGTAGATACCCCTAAATAGAGAATACTTCATCTTGTCATTTTTCTTTGAATGAAGGCATGTCTAAAGATTAATTTTATTGAGAAATCATGGGAATGCTAGCATTTTGTTTCTACATGAAAAAGACCTAAAAACCTGTCAAACTCCCTTGGATTTCTACATATTCAATGTCCAACACTTAATAGTAAGCGAAAGCTAGTGCCTAAGGGAAGTAGAGTTGCAGATAGATAGAGTTAATTCTGTAGTCAATGATCAGGATTTGAACTTGGTATCTTATGTACGAAAATCTATGACATGGCACAACTCAAAGATCTAAAGGTTATTTTGAGGACCGGTTAGAGGTATCTTTTCTGATGTGTCATCAGCATATAATGTGAGTGCATATGAATGTAAGGCAGTAACGAATTCTTGAAGTAGCATAGCTTTGAATTCCAGAATGTGGGAGACCAGTTTGGAAACCGAGAAATTGTTGGAGCACAAGGAACCTGCTATCATTCTGAAGTATGTCACATACTTCTGAGAGGGGGAATCATCCAGAACTTAGGTGAAGATTTTGAGATCCAATGATGGATCTAGTGGTAAACGGGGGTGGACCAAATATAGAAGCTTCCTGGACAAACTCCATGGGCATGGTCTACACCAGCCCTAGAATATTTATGTGGAAATGATGATTGCTTCAGGGATCCAGAGTACAGAGGGAATAGAAGATTATAAGCTTGAATCATGTGCATCTTGTGTAGAAATAATATGGCACATGAAGGGGATTATAGCTCCAGAAGCGCAAGTGCAAGACAATACCGCAAGCTACATTGCAATGGGATTACACACATAGATTGGTGAAACAACGTAAGGAATTTGAAATCCATACCAAAATTGTAAAAAGTAGATTATACCATGTTGCGATATGCTTTCTTGAAAGAGTTTTATATCCATGAATTTGAGTAGAAAATCTATAAGCATTACCTTAAGGAAGATGCTTTGAAAGCCACCACTGAGAGTTTTTGTAGAGTAATAGTATGCACAATTCAAAGTGACCTTTCTAGGTCGAAAATTATAGCTTAATGATATACACCTTTTAGTCAGTGTTGTCTTCTCAAAATTTCCCCTCTTTTGAAAGTTAGAAATTTGAAAATTTTGAGTTGACACCCGTTCAGTAATGTTCTAATGAAGTAAAAATTTGAAGAGATGGTGAAAATTCACATTTATTGGGGTCATTTTGGTGACTTACGGGTCTGTCAGGACATTTTTGTCCCTCATGTCCCAAGTACTTGTGGGCCTTTTATTCGTTGATCGGCCGCATTTCCCCAGAAGTCTTTATCTGTCAGTTTTATCAGAGCTTTTTGGCTCATTTGTCCCAAGTTCACCCAGAATTCCTTTTCCTCGATCACCCACATTGGCCGCATTAGGTTCTTCATGTAATTTTGATCCATCTTTCCCAAATGTGTCTAGGCCTTCTGTTCTCTGATTCACAGCATTCCCTGCATCAGTCAAATCACATCTTCACATCCCTTGCACCTTTCTATGTCCCTGGACCACCCATGCTCATTTGGCACCACTTTTCCCACATCACTTGCATCAACCGAATCTGTGTCTTCACATCCCATATGTCCCAAATGTCCCATGGACCGTCTGGGCCAGTTTTTTCTGCTTCTCCCACGTCTCACCTTTTTGAGTCAGATGCAAGGTGTATTTAATGCTCATTTATGATCTTCTCTCTCATAAAATGACTATTTAAAGGGACTACCACCTATGCATTTGTCACATTGCTTGCTTGCTTTTTCTTTCCCGCATCCTTGTAATTGAGTCATTTGTTCGTCTCCCTATATCCCTTTGCATTTTAATCATGAATTTGTTCTTGGAAGTTCATCCCTTTGTGCATTGTCAAAAATGAAGATCAAGTTTCAAGGGCAGGAACATCTATCGCCTCTAAAGACCTTTGTACCAAATATTGGGGATAGTGAAGTTCAGACACTTAGATTTTGGCAGATTTTTGGGACATAGACTAACATGCACCAACCCTATTCCCATGGCCAAATGATCAGTGATAGTGGAATCACATATGCAGGCTGGTTTTCCCATCTCTGTACAGTGTGCTAACACCATGCTTGCCTGCGGAGCTCATTTCAACCCAGATACCAGGGAGCTTGCTAATGTGCATGGGGAATTAATTGCTAAACTAGGATGTTGCTGCCATTTCTACTGCCCTACTGCATTCCTGAGACCGAATAGACTCCATCATTTCTCACTCTTGCTCAAGCTCAGACCCTATTTGACCAAGACAGTGAAAAATACAAGGCACGAGTAGCGAAGTCATGGTTAAAGAACCCTAAGAAGGGAGTGTCCCACCTCTCCAAAGCATTGTTCAGGGTTGATTTCAATGAGGAGCTATCATATTTCATCATCTTTCTTGCTCGTATCATGGGAATGCCCTCCACCAATGAATTTCATTTTTGGATGTGCCCCTTTATAAACATCATCTGTGAGGGCAAGAAGAACATAAACTGGGCCGAAATTATCTGTATGAACCTGACTAAGCAATTGTCAAATGTTCAGCAAACTAAGAAGTTCTATATGAATTCTTATCTCATGTATACCTTAGCTACGTCTCAGGAGTGGTTCAGTTTCACCTACATAGAGGGCAAGAATGATGAGCCTATCTACACATACTGCCCTCAGTTTACCCTCGAGGCTAGTAATCACAATTTCAGAAGGGTCAATGATGCTTTCACCATGTATATTGTAAGACTCTTGGAGGGTGACACTGCTAGGAGATTTTCTGATGAAGCTATGACTCTGATAGCCAAGTACGGGGATTTCTTCATCCAATTTAGAAGGTTATCATAAATTAGGTTGGCTTGCTTTGAAATTACACCCCTCAAGCTCCCCATGTTTTGCAATGATAAAATGGCTCTAGTTGAAGTGTGCAGGCAAGCTTGATAAACTACATAGAACTTGCAGGGACAAGAAGATCACTATTCTTCATTTCCCTATCTCCTTGGGAAATTATACATGCAAAACATCTCTGGATGCACAAAACATAGAAAGGTATTTACTCCTCTCACTGTCCATTTCTTCAGACCCAAGGACTTGTTTTGATCTAAAGAAGTTTATTGATCAGAACCTCAGAATAACTTATCATCATAAACCAGACATTGAGGATTACTAGGTTGATTGTGCTAATGATTTTGAAGCCAGAAGGAATGCATTATGGTAGAATCTCTCTGTAACAAATTATAGATCTCAATCTCTACCAAGTTCCTGAAGGGCTTAAGGATGATGATGAGGACTTGCAATCCTTTGAATATGAAAGATCAATCAAACACACTCCTTTAGAAACCTTGGATTGGTACGTAAAGGAGAGAGATGATTTGACTGAGATTATTGCCCCTGTTCTTGTAAGAACTAAGGTTTGGTTCGACAGAAAAGTTTGTGAGCTCAAGAGGAATCAAGGTAGATCTTCTTCAAGAGAAACTTCCACACCTGGGAAGGAAGTACATACACCTAGTACTGAGGTACCTGAACAAACCCCTCCTTCTTCCTCCATAAAATATCCTGAATCATCTACTCCTTCTTTTCGCTACTCAAGTGTATCAAAAGAAGATTAAAGAGGTTAAGCAAGAACCAATTGAGGAAGAAACTCTTCTAGAGTGGTCAGAATTTCCTTCAGGGCTTGAGAACATTATTGTTCTTAGTGAAAGTGATGATGATGAAATGCCAGATTCTGCTGAAGCTCTTGAAATCATTGTTGAAGAAGAAAGGGAGGTTCCAAGTACTAAACCTCCTAGTATAACAGACTCCTCTACAAAGGAAGTTCCTGAGGTTCCATTCACTTCTCTACTGGAGGCAAGAGTGGTTAACACTTTGAGTGCTATGAGTTCACTTTCTCTTGGACCTCTTGTTCCTTCTTCTTCTTTCTTATTCTTCTACCTTTTCATGGGTACATCCCTTGGTTGACAGCAAGAAGAGTAAATCCTTCTTCTCATTTAATAGGGCCAAATTTTGATGTTGTAGCAGCTTTGCTCGGTATTGCCCCTCCTCCTCTCCAGCAAAGAGAGCTAAAAGATTACTTCAAGATTGGTAATTGATGCTCAGGGCCAGCAGTTCCTGGAGGTTGCAAAGTCCCAAGGTTGATAATGGTAGAGAACGATCTTTTGGTCTCTAACTTGGAGCTTTCTAGGATCCCAATGGGAGAATCCACTCCTGAGAGTGAATTTCATTACCTTCAAAAAACAGTAACTAAGGTTATTGAAGGGGTTGAGAAATGATAAAAAACCATAGAGTAGTTGGAAGAACAGAATCAAGTTCTATTTCCAACTTTAGTAGATCATTTTTATCCAAGGATAAATTTTTGGATCCAACCCCACTGGCTACTCTCACACCCCCCATGATTCTTAATCTAGGATGAAGTTCATAGCATCAAATACATATACAAGTATTCAACTTATGGGAAGGATGTAGAAGCTATGGTGGATGATATGACTATAGCAAGTATGAACTTTATTATGGAAGCCTTCAAAACCAATGAAAAATTGATTAATTTGCAGCAGAAACTCTCTTCCTCAATCAAAGCTATAGATAAAGAGTTGAAGGTCTAGAATATTTGTATTACAGATCTTCACCTAATGGTCTAAGCTGATGAGAAGATCCTATCTGGTCAACAATGTATTTGATGATGCAAAGAATAACTTGTTAAATGGCATGGATTTTTAGTATTGAGTTGAAGATCAAGGTTTCTAGAAGAAGCACTGGGAGAATTGAGGAATGTGTGGCAAAAAGGAGAATCTTTTAAAACTTGTGTCTCATCAGCCTTCAAAGATATTCACTGCTATCTTCAAGATGAAACTACAGGTTTTCCCTTCTCTCTTCAGGAAATCAAGGCTTAGTTTAGAAATTTTGTCAAGGATGATTTGTTTAAAGAAGATTCATTTACTAAAGAGAAGATGGAAGGCATTTTTTCCCTCCATTTAGCTATTGCCGAAGCTAATAAATAATATCTGGAACATACTGAGTTTGATAAAGAAATGGAGAAATGTCTAGGAAGGTGGACTCATGCTACTTCCAACACCACAATTCCAAGAGGCATGGAAATAACAGAAGCATTGAAAAAATTCAGACATCAGATTCTCAAATCAGTGGGCCCCCCTCAGCCATAATCACATGTCCCTTCTTCAAGATTTTCTTTCTCTTCTTTTATTTTTAGTGGTAGTCTCCTTGTAATTAATTAAGGACGTTATATTATGCATTTCCTTAATTAATCTTCTTAGTTAGAAGAAATGGTTACCAAATGTAACCAATTTGTAAGTTATATAATGAGCTCTCCTCACCATTTCAAGGGGTTGGAACTCTGATTATTTTTGAAAAGTGTAAAAGAGTTAAAAGCTATCAATACAAGAAGCTTTCCCTTTCTACTTCTATCTCTGTTTATTCATTCCTTCATATCTGTCAAAAATTATTGAATCATTAATTTTTTTTGCATTAAGAAGCGTTGTATTCTTATAGATGTCATCTCTGGAACTTTGTGTCTATAAAATAACATCTAACAATTTTAATATGAATGATTTTGTTCGATATTATCTTCAGTTTAGCATATATAAGAAATTATTGTACTATCTATACTTCCTAAAAAGTTTTATTCTACCTTTTCCCTTCTTTAAGTTCTTCCGTTCTTTTGTATTGATAATCTATCCTAGAATTTAAAACACTTTCATGATATCAAATTTCCTTATTGAAATTGAAAGTTGTACATTTGTGAATGGTTTATTGCTTTCAATAAGGGAACCTCTCCCATCAAAGAGGAGGTACTTTCATCCCCTGACTATTGCTTTCATTAAAGTCATTTTTTGACAACCAACATTTTTTGGAAACTCTACTAGGGATTTGTTTTAATGGATTCCAGTCTTTAAAGAACCATTTCTTGATCATTTTCTTATCTGACGGATATAAGGTTTACCTGTGGTAGAAGGGCTCTCGGAATTGAAGATTCTCAGTTTCAACTCTTGGTGTAGCAAGGATTTCCTCTTTCTTCAACAAAGAGAAATAGAAGAACTCATTCTAGAAGCACACCACCTGTTGAGGACAGAGATTCTGGGAGTGGTGTCCCTCAAGATCAACCCAACCCTAATCTTCATGCTTTGGTTCTTGTTGGTGTTTCAGTTCCACTTCAAGAAATTTTCCAAGGATGGAAATTCCATTACCTTGGGGCCAACGAGTTGGGCCTCTTTCCCTCCCTTAGTCTTTGCATGAGTTACCCAGGGATAACATAAAGAAATTTCCCAAATTTAGAGGGGATGATAAGGTACATCCTGATGAACACATTGCAGCCTTCATATTTGCATGTGGAGTCCTTGGAGTTGAACACGAGGATTTCTCTGTGAGGATTTTTGTGGAGATTTTATAGGATAATACAGCAGATTGGTTTTATCATCTTCCCACTGGGGCCATCTCCAATTGGAATACTATGAGTACTAGATTTTAGAATCATTTCAAACCTATTGAAGATGTGCATGCTTTACTAGCCCAAATTTCTCAAATCAAGAAAGAACCACAAGAGCCCATGAGATAATTTATCGCTAAGTTTAATAAGCTGATTAATAAGATCCCACAAGACACTGACCTATAGATCAAATTCAAAAATGTTTCTTCCTAAACACTTAATTTCCTGAAGTAAGTTATGTGCTACGAAGAGAACATCTTGCAACTTTGGATGTTGATCAGAGATTATCCATCAGTGTTGAAGATGACCTGATCATGTTTAGTAAACTGAAAAGAGATCCTTCCAAATATAAAGCTTCTTCCTCCTCTTCCTCTACCCCTAGAGCTAATGAAGATCAATTAGTACAAAAGCTTGCTAATGAACTCATTGCCATCAAGAAACAATTGGCTTAGGCATGCTCCTTATTAAGATGTTCCAAAGTAGGAATTTTCAGCCTAGAAACCGTTTGCCTTCTTCTCAGACAAGAATGGAAATTGAAGGACCACCCATTAAGGTCCCTGTTAATGCAACTTGTGAGGTTGAAGAACCTGATGATGAAGAAGTTGTTGTCTCCAAATCACTGCACCCCCTAAATGGCCTGGGAATGAATCATGACATTTGGTGTGATTGGGACACATGGGATCACCTCTCAAGATGTGGGACTTGGGCTTGAGGTGAACCTCCAGAGAAGGTCAGCTTCCTCTTCCTAAACTAAACACAACACTACTTCTAATGCAAGAAAAATTGCTAACTAGTCCTATGCTAACATTTCATGGGATTAGGGAAAGAGATTGAAAGGAAATGAAACTTATAATAGAAGTGGTGATGCACCAAATTAAGGGATGTTTAACATCTAGAAGGGTTAATGTGGGAGGGATGCTTGCATCACTGATCACCTTCACCTATCGCAACTAGAAAGGGTAAAACGGATACCACAAACCAGGGTGCAGACGTTCCTCTGTTAAACTCGATCTAACAACAAGCTACCAATCTCCCAGTGAAAAAGGATGAACTTGAGAAGGGTGAACAAACACCACAACTTCAACTGCATGCAATATTTCACCATTTGATAAGCACAAAACTCCACAAAACCTGCACAGTGGAAACCAGAACTTGCACTATGCACCTGAAAAACATGAGAGAGGCAAATAGAAGAAGAAAGAATCATGAAAGGACATATATTTGATCACAGAACATAATTCTCATTACTTCAAGCACTTGCACAGTGCAACATTACATCAGGTGAAAAGGGGATAAGCTGCCATTACAATTCGAGGAGAAAGGCTTGAGAGCCTGTAAATTCATAGATTGTGAAAAGAAGGGGAAGCTTGGAAAGTATCTAGTCCTCCAACTTGTGTGACCTATTGGAATCCATTTGTTAGAACCCTTTGAATGAGCTTCCAATTTACACTTATAGAAGAAACTGAGAGAGAGAGAGAGGAGAAAAGGATCATAAATTCCCCTCCCTAAATGGAAGGTACATGATGTATCATTTATTACATTCAGTTAAACCATCTTGAAAAGGATCCATCATGTACAATTAATGCCTTGTTGACATAGTCTTCTTAGTTAATTAAAATAATATTTAAAAAATAATAATAAATATTATTATTTAAAATATTTAAATAAAATATTAAATTAATTTTACAAGAATTGGTGGGTCTCCCTTAGACTGGTTTGAAGAAATTAGACTAAAAAATGAGTCCAACTCAGTGGTTGGTTCGCCAAACCAACTCACCGAGTTGGATCGAGCTCCACCATCTATACCACCACCGAGCTCTGAGTCACAACCGGGACTAATTGAATACTTTCCAAGCTTGTTGATGTTGTATTAACCTGAGTTAGCCCAAAACGACTCCCTCTATCACTTGGTGCAACTGAGCTCCCATTGAATCTCTTCATCCTACCGCAAGTGCCGAGTTGAGCTCCTTTTGTTGTACTGTCAAGCTCCTACATGAAGTTGCCGAGATTAGTGCCAAAGTCTACCATCCAACTCTATCAATGATGTGGCCTCTGTACTGATATCTCTCTCCACATAGGACCTTTTAAACTTGGCAAGTACCTCCCGACCGTTAAAACTTACTCATCCTGTGCATAATCGAGTAGTCAGAGTCTCTTCCACTCAAGCTCGAGCTCTGCGATTGACTCAAGCATGTCACATCCTCTCCCTGGTTATTCCTTGATTTCCTGACCATATGCATTGTTTCTCATGAGTTAAATGTTGAGTTACTACATGAGTTCCTCATCACAGAGTTGGAGATGAAAGTCGAGCCATCATTGAGTTCCTTGTTAGATTCTACTCCATAATTTAGCCAAGTCTAGATGAGTCACTCGGCTCTTGGATCTTGCTTCCAACTTCAGCGATTATAATTTCTGAGCCTATTCCTAGGCGAGCCAAGCTATTGAAATTTCCATGTAGCTCACTTCCTACATGCCAAACTCCCTTGTTATTTTCTTGATGCAACTCATATTCGAGTTCGTGAGACATTTTCTCATGATTCTACTAAGTTGGACAATTCTGATTTAGCTCAGACACTCTCTTCAGTGAGCTTTCACCAACCCAAGCTCCTCACACTGACCTGCTCGACACTAACCAACTACCATTTCTTTTACATCAACTTAGCTCCATTTCCTCTTGCTGAGCTTTGAACCATGATTCAGCTCCAACTATATTGAACTCCCCACCTAGATCGAGCTCCCTATGCCTGTTCTGCTTCTTCGATCATGCATGAACTCACCACCGAGCATATGTCTAAGCATCATAGCTATCTCAAGATCCATGTATTTCATCAAATTCAATCATGAACTGGAGCTCTTAGTATGTAAACTTGAGTTCTTTTCTCATGATCTTCATGAGCCAAGATCCTATCATTCACCATGACCATGCTCATGATCTCCAAGTCCGAACTCCAAACATTTGTCATCAAAGGCCTCAGTAAAATTGACACCATTTCACAACATCACTGCATAACATCCACTTACTTCCATGCACGTTCAACACCTGACCCGATCTCCCTCTTAGCGTCAGACTCAGACCTCCTCTTGACCTAGTGGTAGAATCACACCTCCCAACATATTGGCAAACGACTTGCCTGATTGACTGGCTCGACCAAAACTTGGCGCATAACTCCAACACCCAAAAAATCTCTGAACTCAATTTTTTTCAAATTTTGAAAACCTAAAACTATGACATTCAGAGTTTTGGGCTTCAGAGAGATTTATCCAACTCCCAACATTTTTGACGTAAAAAACTCTGAATCTTTGAAATCCAAAAAACTCTCAAGCAAAAATATCTGAAAAATGCAACTCCAACCTGGCCAACCCCATCCTAAGCTCAATCTTCGATTCAATTTGGTCCCATCCTATCTCAGTGCACTTATGACTTTCAATAATGAATATATGATGATCCATTCTCCATCATTACACCGAAATGATGCCCAAATGATCTCCCTGCAAGCCTTGAGCTCTTGGACTAAGCTCATTTCTCTGTTGCACTCAAAATCCTTGATGATGACTCAACTCGTTCCTTACCGCCTCCACATTGATTTCCTGACAGCACTGAGTTCTATTTCAATCTCCAAATTGATGAGCTCCATTACTCTCCTCACACGAGCTCAAACCTGATGATTTTATTTTGAAAAGCTCCCAGATATCTGGTATTGTCTCAACTCGAGCTTGCTTTTCATTCTAAAATGATGCAAAACCAAGTTTACATTGTGCTAGATACACCCTATGCCCCAACACCACTTCAGCTAGCTTTGAGCCATTGACCTAGTTTTTCCTATAGCTTAACTTCATAGTCTCACCTCATGCTCTCAAATTCCACCACCATGGACTCACCATCATGAACTTCTTACACATCCATCTTTGCATGACTTAGACTGACATTGAGCTTATTCAGCTTGAGCCATCCAAGACCTGATTCATCATGTTCGAGGGAAAAATCTAGTGGTTCACTTGACATAGTCAGAACATACTACAGATTTATTTGGGTGAGCTCCTGATTGTGAACTCATCAGGATGAGTTCTAAAATAATGATCTCTAAAAGTCCAAAATTTACATGACGATCTGAATTGACTCGGCTCACATAGTATGATCTTAAGAGCTCGTTTTAAAACAACAACATCGTTGTATCATGGATCTCGAGCCCATGGAATTTTTCTCATCTGATCCTCGAGTTCCATGTGACATCTTGACGTACTCAATTTATCCATGGCTCCTAGTGACTCCACCATAACTACCCACCATTAACCATCCCCTGACGAAGCTTTGCATAAACCGAGCTCTCATGCCAACTGAGTAACCATGCTCCATCCTATACCATGCTCGCTACCATTTAAGAACTCACCAATTATACTCCTGAATAACTTGGTATCGACCCGTACCCTAATCCACCCTAAGATCATTACCTGAGATGAGAAACTTGACTATTCCTTCTCAATGTTAAGAATCCTTCGATGTCAAATTCATATCTATGAAACTCCTTAGTAAAGTTAAACTCATTCACCATCTTGAGGAACTTGTCGAGCCCCCAAGTCACTGTTCAATGATATGATGACCACTCCCAGCTTGGCCAAACAACTTGCTTAATTTCTGAGCTGGTTCTCCTTTCAGGAGCATATCCCAAACTCACCATGACACCTGAGTTGCTCCCTTCATGCCAAGATCTTGTTAACCACGAATTCTCGTTGTTCATACATCAAGATGTATCCTATACGAACATTGAAATCAATTTGCCAACACATTCTTAATTTACCGAGAAGCTCGTCGAGCTACCTTGATGAGTTGTTTTAAGCTTATATGCACCTGAACCCTCTTCAAACTCAATTTTAATCTAAATTTATTATTATACAAGCAATTTCCCCATTCCAAGAAAACTGAGCTCCTAGGACCGAGGAAATATAAGAATAGTCACAAGATGATCATAAACAACTCTTATAAGCTTGAAATTATACTGATAACCTTGAAATCTTTATGGAAGAATTTTTGGTCTCACGGTATTATCCTATTGTCCATTTTTTCCTAGTGGGAAAAAATTGACAACAGAAGTTAATGAAGATTTTGAAGAACTAGAAGAAGAGGCTGATGAAGAAATGGAAGAACTTGATGGATATCAAGTTAATTTCCTTACTACTGAGGGCATTGATGAAGAAGATGATTATGATGAAGTAGTGGCAAAGATGAACAGTGAGTCATATGCTGTTATGACTTAGGAGCAGAAAAATAAGAAAGAAAAAGTGATGTAGCCTGCTAAAAAATCTAAGGAGTATCCCACAACTATTCCAGTGATGGCAAAAAGAGGATCCCCTGTTCCCACTGCATCTGCGCAAAAGGTCAGTTCTGCTAATTGTTCTTCTCCTACCCCTACTTCTAAAACTTTTTTTTTCTTCAGACTCAAAACTTGATAAGCCTAGGATTCCTAGTGATGATTCCCCATCCACCTCTGGATCTTTTGATATCATCGACCATCTTAAAAAGAAAAAAATCCAGATTTCAGAGGTTGAGTATTATCAAACCCATCCAAAATCCTTTACCAAAATGGTTCACTTTTTCAATTCCCATTCAAATACTTCATCTAACACTTCTAAAGGTCTTTTGGCTACTCCATCTTCCACACCCCAACCAAATCTTATAGCTGTAGTCACCTCACCTAATGAGAAAATCAAACCATTTTATGTGGACCCTCCTTATAGCAAGCCATATATTTAGCAACTGTGTCATAGACTCGGGAGCTTCAGAAAATGTAATGCCTACCAAAGTGGCTCATGCTTTGGGTCTTACCCTCACACACACTTATGGTTCTTGGTATTCCATGGAGAGTAGGGAGGTGCCCTTAGTTGGAAGAATTAAGGATGCACAAGTAGCTTTTGCTGCCTTACCTGAGAAAAAGGTTTTAGCTACTATTCTGGTAGCTGATATCCCTCCTTCATATGGCATGCTATTGAGTAGGAACTTCTGTAAGGATGTGGGAGGAGAAATTCAAATGGATTGGTCACATGCCCTTATACCAGTCAATGGGAAGATGAAGAAGTTGTTACCTGAGAAGCAAACTGAGTATATTGTGCAAAAGACGGATGATCCCAAAGCACAAATACTTTATGAAGATATTGGGCATGGAAACTATATGATCATGTCACAGGATGAGGTGGAACATCCCAAAGAAGTACTTCATGATCCTAATAGCATTTGGAATTTAGAATTTGATGGAAGCTTGCTCCTCAGCTGGTGTTGGGGCTGGTGTGGTATTGATATTCCCTAGAGGGAAAGATTCATCCTTTCTCATTCAAACTACAGTTTGAAAATACAAATAACATAGAAGAATATGAAGATCTCATCCTTGGACTAAACATGGCAAAAGAGAGAGGTGTGAAGAATCTTCTGGCTCGTGGAGATGCAGAACTAGTTGTTAAACAAGTCAGAGATCTTTTCCAAGTAAAGAATAGAAGGTTAAAGCACTATAGGAATCTGGTTTGGGATTCTATTGAATTCTTGATGCCTTCTCCATCGAAGTAGTGCCAAGGGAAAAGAACACTAGGGTTGATTCTCCTAGCTATTTCAGGGTCTTTGCTGATACCTCATCTTGATTTTTCTTAGGATAAGTTTACCATTGAAATGATCCATAGACCGAGTGTACTAGATAACGCAAATAACTGGTAGGTTTTTAATGATGATCAACATTTGCTCTCTTTCCTAGAGCTCAGGGATAAATTTGACCAATTGTATTTTGAAGGAAGTGACAATCTACCTCGTGAGAGTGTGTCTTCCAATGAGGAAGGTGTCAAAGAGGAGACAGATCAAGATGGATGCATCAGGCTAAAAGGTAACAAGATCCCTAGAGGGATGGTAAGCTTGGAGGAATTTTTTGATAAACATGACAGATATGTCAAGTCCAAAGCTTCCACAGGACCCCAACAGTTTGTTGAATATGAAAAGATTAATATTGGGAACTCTGCTGAAGCCCAAAATGGTGAACATTGGAAAGTGTTGTACCCACGAAGGAGAAGAAGAAGGTGGTAAATCTTTTGAAGAAGTACATTGATGTCCTTGCTTATTCTTATGATGATCTGAAAGCTTTTTAGCCAAAAGAAATGCAACATTTCATTCCCCTCAAATCTGGGATTAAGCCTTTCAAGCAAAAGGAACGGTAGTACAATCCAAAGATTGCTGACACTATTTTTCAAGAAATATAGAAGTTATTGAAGGCTAAGATTATCTTTCCTATTCATCATTCAACATGGATTGCTAATATTGTGCCTGTCAGGAAGAAAAATGGTGAGATTCAGATCTGTGTTGATTTCAGGAATCTGAATCAAGCTTCTCTGAAGGATAACTACCCCCTACCCATGATGGACTAGGTGTTGCAAGCTGTTACGGGTGCAAAGATTTTGTCCATGCTGGACGAATTCTCAGGATATAAATAAGTAGAAGTTAACATTGTAGATCAGCACAAGACTACCTTTACCACTCCTTGGGGTACTTTTTCCTACAAGAGGATGCCCTTTGGTCTCATTAATGTTGGTGCTACCTTCCAAAGAGCTATGGATTTGGCCTTTGGAAGTCTGAAAGGAAAATGCATCATTGTGTATCTAGATGATTTAACTGTATTTTCCAAATCTAGAGCAGATCACTTTCAACATCTAGAAATAGTCCTCTTGAAATGCAAAGAGCATGGAGTCTCTCTGAATCCCAAGAAATCTATATTTTGTGTCACAGAGGGAAATTTATTGGGACATGTTGTCTCCAAAGATGGAATCAAGATTGATCCTGAATGAGTTCAAGCTATTCAGCAGATTCCTCTTCCCACAAGTAAAAAGGGAGTGCACTCTTTCTTTGGTAAGATCAACTTCCTGAGAAGATTCATCCCTGATTTTGTAGAGCTGACTTTGAACATTTCCCAAATGATGAAGGGAAAGTAGACGTTTGGTTGGTCCTCTGAAGGAAAAGAAGCATTTGAAGGCATTAAGAAAGCCATTGCTAAGACTCCTATCTTAGCATGTCCAAATTTTAGCAAAGATTTTATTATCTATTGCTATGCCACAGAGAGTACCTTGGCCACTGTGTTGACTCAGAAAGATTCTGAAGATCATGAGCTCCCCATTGCATTCATGAGTTATATTCTGAAAACTCATGAGTTGAAGTATACTATGATGGAGAAACATGCTTTTATAGTGGTTAAAGATATTAAGTAGTTTCGATTTTATATTCTTAACTCTCACTCTGTTGTGCTTGTGCCTGATACGACTATCAAGTCTATTCTTACACAACAGGAGTTTGGAACCAAGAGAGGAAATTGGGTAGCAAAGGTTCAGGAGTATGATCTTGACATCAGACCAACAAAACTAGTTCGGGGTAAAGGCCTGTGTGAACTCATTGCCGAGGGAGCTAGTCATGAAACACCTCAGGATGAAGTTGATATTCCTATTGTTCTGTTCCTTAGCTCAATAGATGAATGGTATGCTGATATTGCTCACTTTCTCACCTATGGTGAATGTTCATCTCACTTAACTGCCAAGGAGAAGAGAGCTATCAAGATAAGGTCAGCACAATACATTTTATGGGAAAATGCTTTGTTCAAACGAGGAGTGGATGGAAGATTCTTGAAGTGTGTTGACAAAGTGCAACAGAAGAAGTTGTTCTCAGCTTTCCATGACCAAGCATGTGGGGGTCATTTCTCATCTGTCATTACTACTCACAAAATTCTTCATGCAGGGTACTATTGGCCTACTTTGTTTAAGGATGCATCAAAGTGGGTCGACAAATGTGAAGCTTGTCAAACCTTTGTGGGAAGACCAAAGTTGGCTGTTTTTCCACTCAAGTCAGTTGTGATTGAAGAACCCTTTCAATAGTGGGGTTTAGATTTCATTGGAACACTCAACCCATCTTCGAGTGCAGGACATACTCATGTGTTGACTACCACAATTATTTCAATAAGTGGGTAGAAGCCATCCCAGTTAAAAGTACCACTTCAGAGGTAGTATGTAATTTTATCAAAGAAAACATCTTGATAAGGTTTGGAGTACCAAACAAGATCGTGACTGATAATGCTTCAAATTTTTCTTCTGCTGAGATGATGGATTTCTGCTATGGATATGGGATTTCCCTTGCTCATTCTTCATATTACTATCCTCAAGGGAATGGTCAAGTAGAATCAACAAACAAAAAATTGGTGGCCATTGTAAGAAAAATTGTTAATGAATCTTAGATAAACTGGCACAAGAAGCTCTATGATGCTCTCTGGGTAGATAGAATTACACCCAAAAGAGCAATTGGGATGTCCCCTTTTCAAGTAGTGTATGGTGTGGAAGCCCAATTACCAGTGACAGTGGAACTACCAGCTTTGCATTTGATGAAAGCTATTGAGGACACCAGTTTCAATGATTCTTTGGATAAGAGGATCATGTATCTCCATAAGCTAGATGAAGACAAGCTGCAGGTTTTTGACAGAATATCTGCCCATCAGCAGAAGGTGAAATCTTTATTTGACAAGAAAACCAGATCTAGAGATTTCAAAGTAGGAGACATTGTTTTGCTATGGGATAAAAGACATGAACCTCAAGGGAGCCATGGTAAGTTTGATTCTCTTTGGCTTGGTCCTTTCAGAATCAGGCACTTTGCTGGTGAAAATTATTTCTATCTTGATTACATGGATGGATCTTCTCTCCCACTTCCTTATAGTGGGAAGTACTTGAAATTGTTCAAGTCCTAGGTGAATAGGAAGTCCTTTGTATATTATGTATAGTGTGTGTTTGCTTTCCCTATTTTTGTTTTGTTTTTTTCCTTTCCTTGTTTTGGTGTGTTGCCTTCTGTATTGGATTTCCCTTGACTCTATTTGCCCAATGGATAAGGCACTGGTCTTCTTCCCCAGAGTTTTTCTTGATTCTTGTCTTGCCTGGTTCTTGTGATCTAGTCAAGTCATCCCCAGAAAGAGCCAGCTGTTGTCCCCTCAAAATTTCCCCTCTTTTGAAAGTTAGAAATTTGAAAATTTTGAGTTGACACCCTTCAGTAATGTTCTAGTGAAGTAAAAATTTGAAGAGATGGTGAAAATTCATTTCTTGGGGTCATTTTAGTGACTTGCGGGTCTGTCAGACATTTTTGTCCCTCATGTCCCAAGTACCTTGGGCCTTCTGTTCACCGATCATCCAATTTCCCCACAAGTCGAATCTGTCAGCTTTATCAAAACTTTTCCCCATTTGTCCCAAGTTCACCCAGACTTCCTTTTCCCCGATCACCTGCCTCATCAGCCACATCTAGGTTCTTCATTTGAACACATAATTTTTCGACCCATCTGTCCCAAATGCGTCTGGGTTTTTCTATTCACCGATTCCCCGCATCACTCGCATCGGCTCAAATCACATCTTCACGTCCCTCACATTTTCTGTGTCCCTGGACCACTCATGCTCATTTGGCCCACTTTCCCCGCATCACCCGCATCGGCCGAATCACGTCTTCATGTCCCATATGTCCCAATGTCCCATGGACCATCCAGGCTAGTTTTTTCCACTTTTCCCACATCTCATCTTTTTGAGTCGGTGCAAGGTGTATTTAATGCTCATTTATGATCTTCTCTCTCCTGAATGACTATTTAAAGGGACTACCACCTATGCATTTGTCACATTGCTTGCTTGATTTTTCTCACCCGTATCCTTGAAATCGAGTCATTTGTTCATCTCCCTGTATCCCTTTGCATTTTCATCACGAATTTGTTCTTGGAAGGTCATCCCTCTGTGCATTGCAAAAATGAAGATCAAGTTTCAAGGGCAGGAACATCTGTCACCTCTTGAGACCTTTGTACCTGATATTGGGGATAGTGAGGTTTGACACTTAGATTTTGGTGATTTTTGGGGTAGACTAACATGCGCCAACCCTTCTCCCATGGCCCAAATGATCAGTGACAGTGGAATTGCGTATGCAGCTGGTTTTCCCATCTCTGTGCAGTGTGCCGACACCGTGCTTTCCTGCGGAGCTCATTTCAACCCAGATACCAGGGAGCTTGTTAATGTGCATGGGGAATTAATTGCTAAACTAGATGCTTCCACCATTGCTACTGCCCTACGCATTCCTGAGATTGAAGACTCCATCGTTCTCACTCTTACTCAAGCTCAGACCCTATTTTATCAAGACAGTGAAAAATACAAGGCACAAGTAGTGAAGTCATGGTTAAAGAACCCTAAGAAGGGAGCATCCCGACTCTCCAAAGCATTATTCAGGGTTGATTTCAATGAGGAGCTATCATATTTCATCATTTTTCTCTCTCGTATCATGGGAATTCCCTCCACCAATGAATTTCATTTTTGGATGTGCCCTTTTATAAACATCATCTGCGAGGGCAAGCAGAACATAAACTGGGCTGAAATTATTTGTATGAACCTGACTGAGCAATTGTCAAATGTTCAGCAAACTAAGAAGTTCTATATGACTTCTTATCTCATGTATACCCTAGTTGCATCCCGGGAGTGGTTCGGTTTCACCTACATGGAGGGCAAGAAGGATGAGCCTATCTACACATACTGCCCTCAGTTTACCCTCAAGGCCAACAATCACAATTTCAGAAGGGTCAATGATGCTTTCACCATGTATATTGTAAGACTCTTAGAGGGTGACACTACTAGGAGATTTTCTGATGAAGGCTATGACTCTGATAGCCAAGTATGGGGATTTCTTCATCCAATTTAGAAGGTTCTCATACATCAGGTTGGCTTGCTTTGAAAGTACACCCCTCAAGCTCCCCATGTTTTGCAATGATAAAATGGCTCTGGTTGAAGTGTGCAGGTAGCTTGATAAACTACACAGAACCTGCAGAGATAAGAAGATCACTGGTCTTCATTTCCCTATCTCCTTGGGAAATTATACATGCAAAATGGCTCTAGATGCCCAAAACATAGAAAGGGATATTGCTCCTCTCACTGTCCATTTCTTCAGACCTAGGACTTGTTTTGATCTGAAGAAGTTTATTGATCAGAACCTCAGAATAACTTATCATCATAAACCTGACACTGAGGATTACTGGGCTGATTGTGCTAATGATTTTGAAGCCAGAAGGAGGCATTATGGCAGACTCTCTCTGCAAAAAATTATAGATCTCAATCTCTACCAAGTTCCTGAAGGGCTTAAGGATGATGATGAGGACTTGCAATCCTTTGAATATGAAAGATCAATCAAACACACTCCTTTAGAAACCTTGGATTGGTATGTAAAGGAGAGAGATGATTTGAGTGAGATTATTTCCCCTGTTCTTGTAAGAACTAAGGTTTGGTTCAACAGAAAATTTTGTGAGCTCAGGAGGAATCAGGGTAGATCTTCTTCAAGAGAAACTTCCACACCTGGGAAGGAAGTACATACACCCAGTACTGAGGTACCTGAGCAAACCCCTCCTTCTTCCTCAATAAAAGATCCTGAATCATCTACTCCTTCTTCCACTCAAGTGTATCAAAAGAAGATTAAAGAGGTTAAGCAAGAACCAATTGAGGAAGAATCTCTTCTGGAGCGGTCAGAATTTCCTTCAGGGCTAGAGAACATTATTTTACTTAGTGAAAGTGATGATGGTGAAGTGCTAGATCCTGAAGGAGCTCCTGAAATCACTGTTGAAGAAGAAAGGAGGTTCCAAGTACTGAACCTCCTAGTATAACAGACTCCTCTGCAAAGGAAGTTCTTGAGGTCCCATTACTTCTCTACTGGAGGAAACAATGGTTAATACTTTGAGTGCCATGAGTTCACTTGCTCTTGGGCCTCTTGTTCCTTCCTCTTCTTCTTCTACCTTTTCTTGGGTGCAACCCTTGGTTGACAACAAGAAGAGGAAATCTTCTTCTCATTTAACAGGGCCAGATTTTGATGCTGTAGCAGCTCTCTACTTGAGTACTTCCCTCCTCCTCCTCCAGCAAAGAGAGAAAATATTACTTCAAGATTAGTAATTGATGCTTAGGGCTAGCAGTTCCTGGAGGTTACAAAGCCCAAGGTTGATAAAGCAGAGAAGGATCTTTTGGTCTCTGATTTGGAGCTTTCTAGGATCCCAATGGGAGAATCCACTCCTGAGAGTGAAGTTCATAACCTTTAGGAAACAGTAACTAAGGTTATTGAATGGGTTGAGAAAGGAAAAAAACCATAGAGCAGTTGGAAGAACAGAATCAAGTTCTTTCCAACTTTATCAAATCATTGTTGGCCAAGGATAAAGTTTTGGATCCAGCCCCACTGGCTGCTCTCCCACCCCCATGATTCTCAGCCAGGATGAATTTCAGAGCATCAAAGACATATACAAGTATTCAACTTATGGGAAGGTTGTGGAAGCTATGGTGGATGATATGACTATAGCAGGTTTGAACTTCATTGTGGAAGCCTTCAAAACCAATGAAAAAGTGATTAATTTGCAGCAGAAACTCTCTTCCTCAATCAAAGCTATGGATAAAGAGCTAAAGGTCTGGAGTAGTTGTATTACAGATCTTCTTCTAATGGGCCAAACTAATGAGAAGATCCTATTGGTCAACAATGTATTTGATGATGCCAAGAATAACTTATCAAAGGCATGGATTTTCAGTGTTGAGTGGAAGATAAAGGTTCTGGAAGAAGCATTGGGAGAATTGAGGAATGTGTGGCAAAAAGGAGAATCTTTTAAAACTTGTGTCTCATCAGCCTTCAAAGATATTCACTGCCATCTTCAAGATGAAACTACAGGTGTTCCCTTCTCTCTTCAGGAAATCAAGGCTCAGTTCAGAACTTTTGTCAAGGATGATTTGTTTAAAGAATTCATTTACTAAAGAGAAGATGAAAGACAATTGTTCCCTCCATTCAGCTATTGCCAAAGCTAATAAAGAATATCTAGAGCATACTGAGTTTGATAAATATATGGAGAAATGTCTAGGAACATGGACTCATGCTACTACCAACACCACAATTCCAAGAGGCATGGAAATAGCAGAAGCATTGAAAATATTCAGGCATCAGATTCTCAAATCAGTGGGCCCTCCTCAGCCATAATCGGATGTCTCTTCTTCAAGATTTTCTTTCTCTTCTTCTATTTTTAGTGCCAATCTCCTTGTAATTAATTAAGGACTGTTGTATTGTGCATTTCCTTAATTAATATTTTAATTAAAAGAAACGGTTACCAAATGTAACTAATTTGTAAGCTATATAATGAGCTCTCCTCGCCATTTCAAGGGGATGGAACTCTGATTATTTTTGAAAAGTGTAAAAGAGTCAAAAGCTATCAATACAAGAATATTTCCCTTTCTACTTCTATCCATGTCTATTCAATCCTTATCTGTCAAAAATTATTGAATCATTAATCTATTTTTCATCAAGAAGCTTTGTATTCTTATGGATGTCATCTCTAGAACTTTTTGTCTGCAAAATAACATCTAATGGTTTTAATATGAATGATTCTATTCTATATTATCCTAGTTCAACATTTATAAGGAACTATTTTGCTATCTATACTTCCTGAGAGTGATATTATACCTTTTCCCTTCCATAGTTCTTCTGTTATTTTGTATTGATAATCTATCTTGGAGTTTATAACACTTTCATGATATCAAAGTTCCTGATTAAAATAGAAATTTGTACATTTGTGAATAGTTTTTTGATTTCAATAAGGGCACCTCTCCCATCAAAGAGGAGGGACTTTCGTCCCCTGACTGTTGCTTTCATTAAAGTCCTATTTTGACCGACATTTTCCTCATGACCAAGAAACTTATACAAGTCAAAAACAAAAAAAAAACTAGTAAAATAGCAAATTGTCAGGTAGTTCCACCTTGTAGGAATTATCACTCATTTTCTTCATAAATCATATATGGCCCAATCTTCTTATACCTTAATTTATTTAGGTCCCCTTCAAAAAACCCCTCCTTTCTGAGGTGAACCATCACCATATCTCCTTATTCAAATGTTTGTATTCTCCTACTTGCATCTACAGTTGTTTTATATCTTGCATTACTATCTTTCAAACCTTCTCCCTCGATTCTTCCTACAATTGTAACATGTGTTTTTACAAATGCTTTGTATCATCACTAGTTTTAATCTTCACCAGGTAGCACAATTAGATCTAGAATTCCCTTGGGATTCCTACCCTAGACAATCTAGAAAGGATACCTCCCCATTTACATGTATATCGAGCTATTGTAAGTAAACTCATCCTATGGTTAAATCCATATCCCATTTGGTTTCATATTTTCTCCAACTATGCATCGTAGAAGATTCTAAGTCCTAAGCTCTTGTTTACTACTTTTTTTTGTCCATCAGTCTGCGGGTGATATGCACTACTGAACTATAGTTATGTCCCCATTTTCCTCCATAGAGTCTTCCAAAAGTGACGCAAAAAACTTTCTGTCCCAATTTGAAGTGATCGCTCTTCGAACTTCATGCAACCTAACCACTTCTAGAAAAAAAAAAAACAAATTGACAACTCTAAAAGCATCATTAGTTGTCTTATAAGATCAATTCAAAAATGTGTCAAGATTTAGAGAATCTATTTACCATAATAAAGATGGATTCATTTCCACATTGTGTGTTTAGGAAGTCCTAACATGAAATCAACCCATGGTCGTGTAGGGACAAATATTGCATATATAGCCTAGTATTATGTGCATGACCCTTAGCCATTTGGCACACTCTACATCTTGGTATGATCCTACTTATGTCCCTCTTTACCTTCAACCAATAATACTTTCTCTACCAAAAGAGGAGTTGTCTTACTTATACCAAAGTGTCCAGCCAAACCCCCACTGTGCAATTCTCTTATAATATTTTCCCTCATTGAACCAACAAGGATACATAATTTCGTTCCCATGAATAAATATCCATCCTACATCAAATAATCGCAAGAACCACTACCCAATGTAGGGTCCTTACATTGTCTCACAACATAAAAAAAATTTGGATCACTTTCATGCAATTCCTTAACTACCTCAAACCCCACTAATGCTACAAGCCTACCCAAGGCATCATCAAATTGATTCTTCTTACCTGATTTATGATTTACGATAAAAGTAGATTCTTGCAAAAAATGAAACCCGCTTTGTATGCCTACTATTTATTTTCTTTTAGTGTTTACATCCTCAATGCTTCATGGTTAGTAAAGAGTACAAATTCCATAGCTACCAAATAATTTCTCCAATACCTTAATGCTTGAACACAATAGCATAAAATTCCACATCAAAGTAGAATATTTCATTATGACCTCATTCAACTTTTCACTGAAGAATGTTACAGGTTCATCCTTCTTGACTCCTTACAGCTCCAATCTTCTACTCACCATGTGAGGCATCACAATCAACCTCAAGACTTAATTAAAATCTGGCAATACTAAAATAGGTGCCTCTGACACTTTCTTCTTCAAGAATTCAAAACTATTTGTTGCTACCTTTTTCCATGCAAACTCCTTTCCCTTCATGCAACCATTATGGGTGTGACAATGTTACTGAAATTCTTGAAATTCCTATAAAAAGTTTACCAAGACATGAAAAACTGCAAACCTTTGTCACATTCCTTGGAATAGGCCATTCCAAAATTGCATTCACTTTTTCCTCATCCATCCGCTCACCCCATCCTTTGAGATGACAAACCCCAAAAAAACTATACTTTTATGAAGAAATCTACACTTTTTTAAGTTTGCATACAAACTCTCTTTTCGTAACAATTCTAACACCAATTTCAAATGAAACAGTGTTGTTTTCCACCGTCCTACTAAATATCATAATATCATCAAAATAGACAACCACAAACTTACCATTGTATTTTTAGAAACACTATGTTTAGTAATTCATGAATGTACTGAGTGCATTAGATAACTCAAATGGCATCACCATCCATTCCTACAACCCATCTCTTGTTTTAAAAGTAGTTTTTCCATTCATCCCTTCACGGATTTGAATCTGGCAAGACCCGCTCTGCAGGTCAATCTTACTAAATTATCATGCTCCCGCTAGCACATCCATAGGAAATATCATCTAATCTTGGAATTGGGAGCCGATACTTAATTGTGATTTTTATTTATTACCCTACTGCCCACAACACATTCTCCAGTATCCATCCTTTTTGGGAGCTAATAGTGTTGGAGTTGCAAATGAACTCATGCTTTCTCTAACTAAACCCTTTCTTATCAGATATGTCACTTGCATGTTTAACTCCTCACTTTATGTTTGGCTCATGTTGTAAGCTTCCTGATTCGGAAGGACCGATCTCAGGATCAAATTAATATGGTGTTGTATATCCCTCTTTGGAGGTAACCCATCTACTAGCTCATCTAGTATTACATCTATATATTCTTTTAGTACCTCTACTAACTGTCACAGTGGGTATACAAAGGCCTCTATTTCCACCTTATTTTCTATCAATGATAACACCAACAATTTTCCAACTTCTTCCATTTATGTAGCAAACTCCTTTGTAGCCAAAAATCCCCCAATCTTATCTTCTTCTTTGAAGGGTAACAAGATTCACCTTTACAAAACCGTCCTTCCAAAAAGTATAAGTATTCTTCCTTCCATCATGTGTAACCTTTCTATCATATTGTCAAGGCCTCCCCAATAATATATGGCATGCATCCATCAGTATAACATCATCACCACACTTGTTCCTTGTAAGTGTTCCCAATCAAAAACTTTATTAGGAATATTTTATCTATTGTTACCTCCTTCCCTTTCTTGAACCATGATATTCAATAAGGATATATGTGTTTCTCATATTTCAGACTCAGGTTATAAATCATCACAGTTGAGACCATATTTTCACAACTACCACCATCAATAATAATTTTACATACCTTCCCTCAGAGGTGCATCTTGTTTGAAAGATATTTATTCGCAACCAATCATCATCATCAGCATCATCTTGTGCTTTCTCCTTCCTTGAGACAATCATCATCCTCCTTATCATGAGGATTTCACCCAAGTTTTCAGCAACCTTCGTTTCCTCTTCTTAAGCTTCAACCAAGTTTACTTGTGGTTGTTCCACTTGCCATATATCCTATGTAGGATACATGTAGGATAGTGCAAACACTCAAAAGCTATGTTCCCTTATTCACCACATCGGTAACATGTATGTTGCCTTTGGGGGATATTTCAACCCCATCCTCCACCATATCCTCTTCATCTCTTAAACCCCCTACCTCTTTTGGTAGTTACCGTGAACTTAACCATATTTTTTCCTACCCCCTTCTACACCAAATTCGTGTCTTACGACCCCTTGTGACCCGCATCCCATTTCGCAACCTAACCTCATTACCTAAACTTTACACAATTATTTATTAATTACCTTGTAATTGATAAATCCACATCACCTTACCCGCCACCTCACTTTGCCACCTCATCATGACCTAGCCCTAACCCTAAACTAACCTAATTAAGACCCATGACTTGGTCTAGACTCACATCCATAACTAATGCCTCCTTACTCGCACCCAAAGCCGACCTTCTAGCCACTTGACCAAGCCCGCAACTGATCTCTCGGGAGAAAAGCAGGGAAGGTGGGCTATTTTACTAAAAATAGCCTACTTTTTCCTTACCGATGCCGGTTCCTACTCGACCGCCGTCGGTTACGCAACCGCCATCGGTTCCCTGTAAATGGGCTCCCCAAACCAAAACAACGGATCGGAATTTCATTTTGGAGATCAGTCAAAGGATTTCTGGATCAACAGAGAGCATTGCGAGCGAGGAACAGAGTCCAGATCTTCACTTGACAGAGCAGAGACGAGTAAAGAAACCAGAAGTGTTTACAACCAAGGAGATCAACTTGCATCTTGGTCAAAACCAGTAAGTCACATCTTGCATGTCCTTTGTTATAACATTTCTTATGCTTCTTGAATCTCAGTCCTCCTAAATCCGTTTCTGAATCCACTACCCAACGTGCCATTGCATCTAACTGTCATTCTTTTGCTTCTAATCATCCCATTTCCTAATACCATCCAAAAACCAGCCATTACAAACACCATAGCTACCAAGAAGATCCTAGAACCCACCGGTATCGGTTATCAGTAACCGGCATCGGTTATCAGTAACCGGCATCGGTTCCTCTGATCAAAACCAGAAAACCAGCCTTTCCCCCTACCCAGTTTAACGAAACAATTTAATTGATATTTTGCAGTCTTTTGTGTTAATTCATATTAGCAGGGGAACTGACCACCTTCGAAAGGAAGTTTTATATTTCCTGGGCCCAAGGCAGTTTCCTCATTTATTGTTTAATCAAAATCTTGTGGTCTTGTGTTCTTATTTGCAGGTAGTCCTTCCAAGACAAAAAGGAGTTCTCCGCAGTCAGCCTGATCTTTCTCTACGGTACGCGCACACCATCTCGACATTCAACAGGTATTCCTCCTAACCCTAACCTCATCTGTTTCTAAAAGGAATGAAAGGATAGAAGCAACTCTATTCCCAGAAGCCGAAACATTCCGAGCGAAACATTTTGGCACGCCCGGTGGGACCCATTTTGGGTTTCTTTCTCTTGCTTATTTTCATTTTAGGAAGCATATTTGCTGTTGCTGCTTTTGTTATATATTTCGTAAAGAATTTGTCTTGCTTTCCTAGTTTCGCATTAGTGAAAGTCATCTCTCTTGCTTCATCGAATATAATTTTCGATTTGGGTTTAAAACACGTGCATTGCATTCCTGCTTGTTGTTCTTCAATTCTAGTGAACATAGATTAAGTAACAGGTCGTACACGTGGGGGTGATATCCACGGTATTGACAGGAAATTAACCTTAGTTTCACTGCACAACACATACCGAATCACTTCACAATTAACACAACAGCTCAAACATCCCCCCTTTTCCGCGGTATTCCTCCGCCCGATTGAGGTAACCTTATAAGCCAAAACAAACTTGACATTTCCCCTAGGTCTTGTTGTTTAGGATTCTGACATCATCTTACGTCTAAAGGCATAAGCCCACGATAACTAAAATTAACCCTAGGATTAGTCTCTAGATTTGCGTGTGCCTCTTGCTTGTTTTCAAATTCTGTTTTCTCTGTCATACTTTGTCTTCTGTGATCAATAAGTTGATAAATATACTCAACGTTGCTAAAAATCAAATTAGCAGCCTTTTATATCTTCTTATCCTAGACTTTTGACACCGGCATCGGTTAAGGGACCGACGTCGTTTGCTCTGTGACCGACACCGGTTACTAAACCGATATCGGTTACTGTCTTCATCAGCCCCTGACAAACCAGCAACTTGCCAAATTCATCATTCTGAGGTTGTTTTTGTTCTTGATAGATTGAAACTTTCCTGTGTGTTCTTGTCTATGGTTGTCATCACTCGGAAGCAAGCCGCCGCCATGGTTTCACATGCCTGCTCTGTGTCTTTGCCTGAATCACCCCCTTCACATTCTATAGGGAACCCTACGGACACCAGTGAGATCCCCCAAATTCCTGTAGGAGACAAGGACTTTGCCAAATTTCTGGATGCTAATCCCAGCGCTGTACAATACTATTTGTCTCATGCCCCTGACCGTACGCCTGATGGTCAGCTCCTTATTGGCATGCCTATTAGTATAGCTGCTCATTTAGCTCCCACTCCTCCTGATAACACTGCCTTACTTCCTGCATCTCTAGCCCCGTCTCCCAATCCGACAGCTTCAGAGGTTCATACGACCCCGATTAGCTTTCCTTTGGTTAACCTTGGACCCCACGTATCGTTACCACCAACTGCCCCTATCTCATCTCTCTTTCAGACCACTCCATTCATGACTTACTCTCTGCCACCTATTCACACGAGCTTTCCTTCTCAAGCTCCGCCTACCTTTTCATTCCCATACACGTATCCAGTAACCTCAACACCTTATATGGGACATCCCTATTCTGTGGCACCATCATCTCATCCAACCACAGATTTCATCAAACAAATGATGGACAAAATGCAAAACCTGGAGGCTTCCGTTTCAGGAAGTCGTAGCGCCTTGACATACGAGCAAGTTTGTCGGGAGCCCATTCACCCTTCTGTCCCCCTTCATTCATATCCTCCTCAATGGGAGTTGCCAAAGTTTACTCGTTTTAACAGTAAAGAGGATCCTCAACAACACTTGCGATCATTTAGACATGCTTGTTATTTGATTGCCCATGATGACGCCTTGTTACTCCGCACCTTCCCCATGTCCTTATCAGGACCCGCCTTGGAGTGGTACAGTGCTTTAACCCAGCACTCGATCTTCTCTTTTAACCAACTAGCCCAATCTTTCTTGGATCATTTCTCCATTAACATTGCCAAGAAAGTATCTATCACTGACCTCTATGCCATCCGACAATTTGAAGACGAATCTATCGCAGATTTCGTTGGACGATGGCGGGGCCTTATCAACCAACTTACGTATGCCTTGCCTCAAACCGAACTCATCGAACTATTTACGCGGGCCTGCGCTAAGCACATCTCCCCTACCCTCCAAATTCAAACTTTCCGCACATTCGACGAGGCCTTTACCATGGCTCGGAAACTAGAAATTCGAGCCTTAGAAGAAGAGAAATTGCGGTTGCGTAACAAAAACCCCAATTTCCGAACTCCTGATTCTACCAACAAGCCAAACACCACCACTCCTCACGCGTCCACTTCTTCTAAATCAAAAGGAGCTGTCCACGCGGTAATGGTCAAATCTCAAACACCGTCCAATACTCCGCCGAAAACCACTTATAAGTACAAAGCCGAGCCCACCAATTACACTCCCTTGGGAGAAACTTATGGCGTCATCCTGGAGAAATTGCTCAAAGCTGGGGCTATCACCTTGCCCCCTGTTAAACCTCACTCTGGGTTTGACTCCACCCGCGCAATACCTTCCTGGTACAAAGAAAATGACTTTTGTAACTTTCACCGCGTAAAAGGACATAGTCATGAAAACTGCAAGATGTTGAAAAACATAGTGCAGGAAATGGTTGACGCAGGGGATATAACCCTCGATAATCCTAACGCCCCTGCTAACCGAAATCTGAAAATTTTCAACAAGCCATTCCCGAATCACTCGTCCAACAGTAACGTGAACCAAGATATCTTAGCCGAGGAGAGTGTTCATGAGATCCATGCAGTCTTCGATTCTCAGCCAAAAGCCTCTATTGAAAAAATTTTAAATCAAGCCTCTCCACCAACACAGGAGTTTGAACCTCCTTCACCACCATCAAGCCAAAGTGAAATCATTCCTTTACCCATAGAAGAGTTAACTGCCCGGACTTCTCTTCTCATCGACGAGTCTTCTTACACCACATCCCTACAAGACTGTGAGCGGATGCTATCTAATTTATCTATTTCCCAAACGTCCCCTTCTACCACTCTTGCTACACAAGAGGAAGGCTCGCCACTCCTTTTGACATCCTTAGACGAGAAATCTCTTACACTAACATCACCACATTCTTTAAACGTGACAGATCCCCTCGAACACGCCCTCCTACCTATTAGTCCCTCATCGCCTAAATCTTTTCAACGACCGGTTGACCTCTTAACATCTATTGATACAGTGCCTCATCTACCTCCTGTGTCACACCCGCAGTGGACTGGAATTACAACCCACCTTTCTTCCGTACAAAAATTACAAATCACACCTGGAGACTGTCATTCCACAGAAGATAGACAGGCCCTATGGGAACGTTTGAGTACCCCTTTTTCTACTCAAATGCAAATGACTGATCCTGATGTCTCCACCATATACCCGAAGTGCTTACAGAAGCTTAAAATGCCCCTGTTCTCACCTTCACCCCCCTCACCTCTACCAAATGCCCCGTCCACTTCTATCAACTTAACCAGATCTTCCCCTACGCTTGGGACCTCACCAATGCCCAGTCTAACGCACCCGCCTAAGCGACTCGATCTATCCAAAAATAAATCCGCTCCGCCACCTAGGAGACAAACTCAATCCGTGCCCCTATCACAATCAAAACCATCATCGTCATACCTACCTTCCATATTGGGACCCCATCCCTCTACCTTACATCAATATATCATACCTCCTGCGTTTTCTTCAAAACAACCTACGCCTTCCGCACCTATACAGAAATTCCAGGGTATAGCAACACCGTCACTCCGCGTATCCTGTCCACCTATCAACCCTAAACAAATTCCATCATCAAAAGATTTGTTTTCAGTCACTCCTATTTCCCCGTGGTTGTTTTCTGATACCACATCATCTGCGGCCTCATCATCCAACATAGCTTCTGCGCCAAAGAAATCACGTTTAGTAAAAACCATGTATCAACACCCCTCGGCTAAACCACCACCCGTGCGAACCAATCATGCCCAAACATTACCAAAACCCGCACAACCAATACCCTCATCCTCTTCCGATTTTGACCCACTCAAAGGATCTTACGCCAAAATCCTTGCTATGTTGGTGGAGAATGCGACCATTTCCCTACCTCCACTTAGACCTTATGACCCGTCTAAACCCCGACCTATGGGTTACGATGAGTCTAAAATCTGCGCTTATCACCGCACACCAGGACATGATGTGGAGGGATGCAAAGCTCTAAAAACCATCCTTCGCCAGTCACCTCTCCCGGATAGAAAGATTAAGAAAGACAACTTACGAAGGGAGAGACCTTTAGTTTCCATTCCCTCTCCTATACCATCTGTCCCCGCCTCACCAAGATCTATCATTATTACAACCCCACCTCTTGAAGACCATGAGTTATCCCAACCATCTTCCTCATCTCAGGTCTACGAGATTAATATGATTAGTGTCGCTACTCGAGGGCAGAAAAACAATGGGAAAGCAAAAGAAAACACACCTGCGGCATCTCTTTCTCCGTCAAACATCCCGATTGCACCACCACCTAAAGTGGTCATTCGCGGACCCGCCTATCCCGTCTCTAATGGCATTGCCCACCGAAATATGATTAAACAGCTTCACCAATCGCCCGTAAAAATGACACTGTATGATCTCATTCAGACTTCTGAATCTCATCGACAAGCTCTCGTTGAGATCCTTCAAGGGATAGAGGTTTTACCTAATGAAACCCTGCCTGTCGCCTCCATTCTAACACCCAATCACGTTGCTTCTCTCACCAAACAACCCACTGCCCCAACCACTTCTGTCTCTGTACAACAAGCTGCTGCAGTCAGTTTCTCTGAAGATGAAATTGTCGACTTTGGTACAGAAGACCCTGACCCTGCCCTTTTCATCTCCGCTTACGTCCGGGACATTCGAGTACGTCGGGTTATGATTGACGGGGGCGCTAGCCTAAACATCATCTCTTCAAAAGCCTTCCAACAGATGAACATCCCTTCTAGTTGCATGTGTGCCAACCCCATCATGTTGCGGTCATTCAATGACGCTATTACTTCTACCTTAGGCACCGTGATCCTCAACATTCGCGTAGGACCACGTACTTTACCCGAACTCTTCTATGTCCTTGAGGGAGAGTTCCAATATAATATATTGCTGGGTCGTCCTTGGATCCGAGCCATGGGATGCGTTCCCTCAACATTACATAGATGCATAAAATTTGAGTACGAGGGGAAGTCTTACACCGTAAAAGCTGACCCTCCCCCCTTTAAAACCTGCAATATGTTATACCGCCCTAACGATGTGCTTATACCAATCAAGACACCCATACATTCAACCCAACCATCCTCCTCAAATGTACCTCAACCATCCACCTCAACCGCGCCTACGCCTTCAATTGATGAAACCACCATCGCAAAAACCACTTCCCTTCCCGCAGCTAACATTCCAACCTCCGACCCCTTAGTAGATGTTTTTCAGCGCCTTACGCTGGGGGAGTACCGCCTATATAACGTTAGTTCTTTCCCTACCCCGCAGGAGTACGGACAATTACATGCACATCCCACCTACGACCGTCGCGTGGGGGAGATAATCTCTTACGGACCACCCCATTGCCGCACTAACCTAACGTATGGGGGTGTTGACGCATCCTCCATTACCCCTGAACCTCCTCTTGGTGTGGTTCCTTTCCAATCCGATTTTCAATACTTGACAAATCGTCGTTTCGCCCTCACCTTCTTGACTCGCTGTGCGTGGAAAGGCTTTGGTTTTGGCCTTTACGAACAAGGCCGACATACACTCATTCCCGTGACTACCCGTAAACATAATGATCGCAGTGGTCTCGGTTTTCCCGAAACACCTACACAGGAGACACCTCCTGTCAGCTGTATCCTGGAAGAAGAAGACGTCGCCCCTACCAAACCATCATCACCCACTTTGCCATCATCACCCGCAGAATCTATAGACCCTGAATCCATCCCTCCTAACTTTTTTTTTTCATAAATGCTATCTTCATAGGTCCTCTCACTTATCAACGCGATAATGACGACCCATCTTCTTTGCCCCTTCTTTATCCAGACATGATCGAAGAGGATTCGCCTTTGATTAATGTTGTTGAATGCCAGGATGACGACTCCATCCTCACTTACCTTGGCGCGGATGATTCTTATATTCAACGAGCCTTACCATCTGAAACCCAAACTATGCTGAACGAATCTACCATAGAAATCAATATCCACACGGAGGAGGATCCTCACATTGTGAAGATTGGACAATCCCTTAACACATCAGAACAAGCCGCCTTTACTACCTTTCTCCGTGCTCGCAACCAAGCTTTCGCATGGTCTTACGCTGACATGCCAGGAATTGATCCTACCATCGCCGTCCATAACATCACCCTAAACCCCGATTCCAAACCAGTCAAACAGAAATTGAGAAAAATGCATCCACGCATTGCTCTCTTGGTCAAAGAGGAGCTCCAACGACTCCTTTCTGTTTCCTTCATCTTGCCTATTGACTATCCTCAATGGATTTCTAACATCGTACCTGTCACTAAAGCGACAGGGGGACTTCGGATATGCACAGATTTCTGGGATCTTAACCTCGCTTGCCCTAAGGATGACTTCCCCTTACCTAGCATTGACCAACTTGTTGATCTAACTGCAGGTCATGAGATGCTCTCTCTCATGGATGGCTTTTCAGGATACAACCAAATTTTGGTTGCCCCTGCCGATCAACACAAAACTGCCTTCATAACTCCTTGGGGAACCTTCTGTTATCGTGTCATGCCATTTGGCCTTAAGAATGCTGGTGCTACCTATCAGCGGGCTATGACCTACATTTTTCATGACATTATGCACACTATCCTTGAAGACTATGTCGACGATCTTCTCGGCAAGTCTAAACATCGTAGTGAACATCTCGATGTTTTAACCATTATTTTTGATCGCCTGTTACAATATTCTGTCCGCCTTCAACCGAAGAAATGTGTCTTTGGTGTTCTTTCGGGAAAACTTCTTGGCTTTATCGTCTCTTTGCGTGGCATTGAGGTCGATCCATCTAAAGTCAAAGCTATCCTAGAAATGCCCCCACCCAAAAATCTCAAACAATTGCGTAGTTTACAAGGTAAGCTCCAATCTATCCGACGTTTCATCTCCCAACTCTCGGATCGGTGTCAACCTTTCCATCACCTCCTTAAAAAGGATATTGCATTCCAATGGAGCGAAGAATGTCACCAAGCCTTCGAAGCTCTCAAATCCTATCTCTTGCAGCCACCCGTGCTTATCCCACCCCAAGACGACCGCCCTTTCTACCTTTACCTTTCCGCCACCGACCACGCTGTAGGAGCCATGCTTGCACATCGTGACTCTGAGAATCGCGAACAAGCCGTTTATTATATAAGTCGTACTTTGGTGGACTATGAGACTAGGTACACACATGTAGAAAAATTGTGCCTTGCCCTATCATTCGTGGCCACCAAACTCCGACACTACCTTCTAAATCACAAGACTTTCGTCATCACCAATACAGACCCCATCCATTACATGTATGCCAAACCTCATCTGAACCAACGCATTGCTAGATGGCTCATGCTTCTCGCCGACCTCGACCTTGAGTTTGTCCACCAGAAATCAATCAAAGGACAAACCATCGCAGACCAACTTGCGGAAGCTCCTTTACCTGGGGAACAATTTACCAATTTCACATTTCCCGACGAACTCATCGCTACTCTTTCCCTCACGGAGGAGTCGTACCCAATGACCCTCTTCTTCGATGGATCTAAATGCCAGCGCGGCGGAGGAGCCGGCGTTGTTCTCATTCCTCTCAACGCTGAACCTATGCCTCTTTCATTCCGACTTGATTTCCCTTGCACTAATAATACAGCGGAATACGAGGCCCTTGTTCTGGGTCTCCAAGTTGCGTTACACTTAGGTATCAAATCTATCAACATTTTTGGCGACTCTCAATTGGTAGTCAATCAAGTTATGGGCGTCTACCAATGCAAAAACGAGGAACTTCAAAAATACAAACACTACGTGGATTCACTTCTAGCCTTATTTACCCACTATTCTATACAAACCATTCCCCGCTCCACTAACAAATTTGCGGATACTATGGCTTGCTTAGCCTCGCAAATTCCCGCCGCGCCAACTGACTCTGAATTATTCGTCGTGGTCCAACAACTTTTTGCCCCATCCTATTCAACCCCGGTAGTTTGTATGATAAATACTGTGTCTACTAATTCACAGGATACCTGGTACCACCAATTTCACGACTACCTTACAATCTCTGTCCTCCCACCTGACCTTACTAGTAACGGCAAACGTGCTTTTCTTAAAAGTGTTTCGCGTTATGTTGTCATGGGGGGACTCCTCTATAAACGTGGCTTTGATGGCATCCTCCTTCGCTGTCTAACTGGCGCGGAGGCCACTCATACCATCCAACAGGTCCATGACGGTATTTGTGGTGGACATTTTAGCGGCCTTGCCGTGGCCAAACGAATCCTTCGCCTTGGTTATTATTGGCCTACTCTCAATAACGACTGCTACGAATATGTTAAGCGTTGTGTTATGTGTCAGCAACATGCCAACCTTCAACATACTCCTAGCCACCCGCTCCAGATCGCTCGAGATCTTTGGCCCTTCTCACAATGGGGTTTAGACCTTATTGGTGAGATTCACCCAACCTCTTCACAACGTCACCGTTGGATAATCACAGCGACCGAATATTACACAAAATGGGTGGAGGCTATTCCACTCATTTCAATCAAAAAAGAAAAAATTGTCGAGTTCATTAACCACCACATTATCTGTCGTTTTGGTGTTCCTCATCGCCTGATAACAGATAATGGAAAATCTTTCAAAAACAAGTTGTTGCAAGACCTTTGTGACAACTTTGGTATCAAACTTAGTTTCTCATCACCTTACTATCCACAAGCCAATGGGCAAGCCGAGTCCTCTAATAAAACACTAACCAAAATCCTCATGAAAGTTGTCAATGAATCCGGAAGAAATTGGCACGATCACATTCCCTTTGCCCTTTGGGCTTATCGTACTAGCATTCGTACCTCTACTAATGCCACACCTTTTTCTTTGGTATACGGTACCGAGGCTGTTTTGCCTCTCGAAATACAAATACCCTCCCTTAGAATATCTCTTCAGGATATTCTCACCAACGATGATTTCCGCCAAGAGCGGTTAGCCCAATTGGAGCTTCTTGACGAACGCCGTCTTACAGCTCTTGATCACCTTCAAATCTATCAAAAACGCATTAAACGTGCTTATGATAAGCGACTTCATGAGCGTACCTTTAAGGTTGGTGATCTTGTTCTCAAAGAGAATCAACATGTAACCAAACTAGAAAAGAGCAAACGTGGAAAATTTGCTCCCAATTGGATTGGGCCTTATATAATCACTCATACCTATGGATCTGGTACTTATCGTTTAGCTTCGCTTAATGGTAAACCTGAGCCTGAACCCCTTAATGCCTTGCATCTTCGACCATTCTACTGTTGAAATTAGTGTTATATCACTTCTTATCTACCTGCCGCTCGTCCCTTGAGCTCACTTACCACTACATACACTCTGTTTCCTACACCTCATAATAACAATCAAGCTCACATAGTTTGATCCTCACCTCCCCTTGATGATGCCTTCCCCTTTTTAGTCTAGTCCATGACTTCAAAGTATTAAAATAAGCCGTATTCTTATGGGATTTTCTTGAGTCAAACTTCCTACTAAACTAGATGCTTCACGCCAAATGAACATCTAGTCATCTAAATTAAATATAGACTGCTCCCTCGAAGGACAGCTATATGCCGAACTATTGCTGCTATTATATATAGACTGCTCCCCCGAAGGACAGCTATGCATTACAATCATATCTGCTACTATAAATAGACTGCTCCCTCGAAGGACAGCTATACACAGTCAGCCTTTATCAGAAGCTTCTCGCATTGATCAGCTTCGTGAAGACCTCAAGAATAATACAATCAATATCCCTTGTAGACTTCCCGCATCGATCAGTCTACATTCAATAAAAGAAAAGCCTCATTCAAAAGGACTTTTGAGTCATGGACTTGTCTATTTAGGGTAGGTTCTCTTTCGTCAGAACACTCACTTTGTAATAAGTTCTCCGTACCTCAGCTATATCATCCACCTCACCTCACCATTTGTTTCAACTCAAGGGACGTGACGTATTCTCGATATATTGTGATCATACAACTCTTTTCACCTATTGACTTCTCGTCTATGCACGGTACCTAGGGCTTCAAGCTCGTTCTACGTTAATGTGGTTTGTTTAGCTCTTCTCATCTACGGAGCACTCTTTCCTCTTTGCCTCGCATCTAGGATTGTGTGTTGACCTTAATCAGGACATGATTCCCTACTACTTGGGTAGGCTAACTTTCGCTTCCCTATACCTTTTACAACATCACCAATTCATTACCAACACCATCAACCTTACCTTTACTAATCTTAATATTTTTACCAACCAACCAATTGCCTAAACCATACTAAAATTGCCTGAATTCACCTCTCCCTGATCCTAAGGGAGAACTACATCGGTCTGAGGCCCCTCCTTGCTTTGTGCAATGGGCTATGTAGGCAGCACTTTGGAGACATGGGGTCTCCCAAGGTTAGCTCGACCATCCCCTACCATAACCTATCATGTGTGGTAAATATAAATATTTTTGTGTATTATTTCTATTTAATCACATTCCTCTTTATCCTTTTTCAAAACACCGAAAATCAAAACACAAACATTCTTATTATTATCGTAACTCAAATCAACATACATATTCAGTTTTATTTAGATGTTAAACAAATACATCTTCTCTATCATCGACACGCAGGTCGGCATCCTTATTTATTCTTATACCTTGCTAACATTTACTCAGACCCTCACGCCTCATCCCGAACTAGGTGATGATCGTGATCGTCGACCCCTCTCGCCGGGCCTCTCTGTCCTCAAAGGTACCACGGCTATTGGTACCGCCCACTGATCTGCCAATCTCTCCTGTAACATATGAATACGCCCTCTCGCATGGAGGACTCCAGCCTCTAGTCTCTGACTCCGCAACCACTAACAATCCTCTTGTCTCATTCACCTGCGTTTGGAGCTGCTGAACCAAACGCTGCAGACGATCCCTCTCTGCTGTAATCACCGCTATGTCAGGGCGCTCACGTACACCTCGCAGTTCTGCTACCCACCATAATCTATAGGCCTCTGTCGTTCCCGCATCCATTACCCTGCGATCGGCTGCTACCTCTTCAGGCCCTTCTGGAGGTGTTGGCCGGGGAGGTGAGAATGCTGCCTCGGCGTCGATCCTCATATATGGTCTATAAGCCAGGGGTATATCCTGCACAAATCCAAATTTCTCTATAGGAATCCTCTCAACTCACCCCCTGTGCCCTTACCTCAATCGCCTATTTGCTATGCCCCATATAGACCCCAAGGCCTCGCACCTCAACCATTGGCCCGACCCAAGGCCTCACCCTTTCATTTTGCCCCCAACCATTCGGCCCGACCCAAGGCCTCAACCCCATTTGGCCCGACCCAAGGCCCCCTACCCGACCCAAGGCCTCACCCCGACCCAAATTTGGCCCGACCCAAGGCCTCAACCTACCTTTGGCCCGACCCAAGGCCTCAACCCTACCATTTGGCCCGACCCAAGGCCTCAACCCTACCATTTGGCCCGACCCAAGGCCTCAACCTACCTATTTGGCCCGACCCAAGGCCTCAACCTACCATTTGGCCCGACCCAAGGCCTCAACCCCTATTCGGCCCGACCCAAGGCCTCAACCTACCTATTTGGCCCGACCCAAGGCCTCGCCCTAAGGCCCGACCCAAGGCCTCAACCTATTTGGCCCGACCCAAGGCCTCAACCTACCTATTTGGCCCGACCCAAGGCCTCAACCTACCATTTGGCCCGACCCAAGGCCTCAACCTACCTATTTGGCCCGACCCAAGGCCTCAACCTACCTATTTGGCCCGACCCAAGGCCTCAACCTACCCATTTGGCCCGACCCAAGGCCTCAACCTACCAATTTGGCCCGACCCAAGGCCTCAACCTACCCATCTGACCTGACCCAGGGCCACCGCCCAACCACTTGGCCTGACCCAAGGCCGTATCACTTCAATACCATACCCACAATCAACGTTTTATTTTATCCATCCATCATGTACCTTTTGTTCAATCGAGCTCACCTGTTCGTGTTTTAGCATGATTAGGGTCCTTGACTTGATCTGTCGACCAACTTTGCCTAGACCTAGACCGTGACGTTTATCTCAACCAAACCAACCATTTGGTACTGCCGAACATGCCTAAACGTTCCTGTACCTCACCTGTTATATACCCTGGAGCTACTTCCTATGCCTTGGATACCAGGATTATATCACCCTTGTTTGGATAAACTATCGACCTTTGCCTACACATTGCTGGTTTGCTTGTCAAATCATGTACCCTAGTCGTACTATTGCATTTCAACATGCGTCTGCTTCCTTGGACCTACCCCACCACCTTACCATCCTCTCTACAACATATACCCTTTATCAACCCTATCCCTGATTTCCCGTTCACTCAATCTGTGATAGATTTGAGGGGGATTACCTATATCCTTAACATGAGAAACCACTTCATATTATTGTCCGCGCAGCTTTACAGAACAAGCTACACGACAATAAGGGGCTAATGTAGACACCAAATTCGTGTCTTACGACCCCTTGTGACCCGCATCCCATTTCGCAACCTAACCTCATTACCTAAACCTTACACAATTATTTATTAATTACCTTATAATTGATAAATCCACATCACCTTACCCGCCACCTCACTTTGCCACCTCATCATGACCTAGCCCTAACCCTAAACTAACCTAATTAAGACCCATGACTTGGTCTAGACTCACATCCATAACTAATGCCTCCTTACTCGCACCCAAAGCCGACCTTCTAGCCACTTGACCAAGCCCGCAACTGATCTCTCGGGAGAAAAGCAGGGAAGGTGGGCTATTTTACTAAAAATAGCCTACTTTTTCCTTACCGATGCCGGTTCCTACTCGACCGCCGTCGGTTACGCAACCGCCATCGGTTCCCTGTAAATGGGCTCCCCAAACCAAAACAACGGATCGGAATTTCATTTTGGAGATCAGTCAAAGGATTTCTGGATCAACAGAGAGCATTGCGAGCGAGGAACAGAGTCCAGATCTTCACTTGACAGAGCAGAGACGAGTAAAGAAACCAGAAGTGTTTACAACCAAGGAGATCAACTTGCATCTTGGTCAAAACCAGTAAGTCACATCTTGCATGTCCTTTGTTATAACATTTCTTATGCTTCTTGAATCTCAGTCCTCCTAAATCCGTTTCTGAATCCACTACCCAACGTGCCATTGCATCTAACTGTCATTCTTTTGCTTCTAATCATCCCATTTCCTAATACCATCCAAAAACCAGCCATTACAAACACCATAGCTACCAAGAAGATCCTAGAACCCACCGGTATCGGTTATCAGTAACCGGCATCGGTTATCAGTAACCGGCATCGGTTCCTCTGATCAAAACCAGAAAACCAGCCTTTCCCCCTACCCAGTTTAACGAAACAATTTAATTGATATTTTGCAGTCTTTTGTGTTAATTCATATTAGCAGGGGAACTGACCACCTTCGAAAGGAAGTTTTATATTTCCTGGGCCCAAGGCAGTTTCCTCATTTATTGTTTAATCAAAATCTTGTGGTCTTGTGTTCTTATTTGCAGGTAGTCCTTCCAAGACAAAAAGGAGTTCTCCGCAGTCAGCCTGATCTTTCTCTACGGTACGCGCACACCATCTCGACATTCAACAGGTATTCCTCCTAACCCTAACCTCATCTGTTTCTAAAAGGAATGAAAGGATAGAAGCAACTCTATTCCCAGAAGCCGAAACATTCTCCAAAATAAGCCCATGCTTATTTTTGGCTAACTCCTCCTCCTTTTCCTTTGCTGGTACTTAAAATGAATTTTTTGCATGCTTCAGGGACTCAAAATTTTCTGGGTATGGCTTCATCAGATAGAGAATTTTTCCACCTTTCCAGAAAGGTAAAGAAGTCCTCCTAACTCCTTGTATTTTTTGAGTTATGGCTCGGTGGAGTTTGGAGGGGAAATTTTCCCTGGGCGGGCCCGCGGAGGTAAGGAGGAAAATTTGCCAAGGAGTCTCGGGCCAAGTGGAGTTGGAAATTTTTCCAAGGAAATTGGTGGGTTGGCGGAGGTGTGGAGATAAATTTGGAACTTAGCCCTTTTGGGGAAAAAAGGCACAAAGATAAATTTTGGCCCACAGGCCCGACGAAGGAAGGAAATGCAGACTCACTCGGGGCCAGGGAGAAAATTGCGACACTTAGCCTTTTTTGGCTAAAAACTCAAAGTCAAAATTGGCCCGCGGAGCCCACAAAGGAGAAAGGTCAAGGCTGGGCCGCACCTCTAATCAGAAGGTGCCACATGTGTCATCAGGAGCAGAGGGGATGCAGAGTTGTTTGGGAATTTTTTCCCAATTTTTTAAAAAAGGGCAAAAGGCGAAGTTTGAGGCCGTGGGCCCGTGAAGGAAGGTAAACGTTATTTTGAAGCTCCACATGCCAATCAGAGGCTGACCACGTGTCATTGTTTTATGACACATCATCAGCGATCGGGGCACAGAGATTTTTTGGGAAATTTTCCCAATTTGAAATCAAAGGGAAAAATTTAAGGTTTGACCCCGCCGACCCCAATTTTGACCCATTTTTTACCATTTTTGCCCTAATTTGGCCTTTTCAAAAGGTCATATCTTTCGATCCAGTGGTCAAAATTCATCAAATTTGGTACCATTGGAAAGCTATTGAATGCCCTCTACATGATGGAATATTTCAATTTTGAGTTTTGGGAAAATTTGGAGGGAAAAATTGAAGAAAATCTCCAGGCATGGGAAAAAATGCAGAACAAGACATCCAACCACCAAAAATTAATGCAGTATGGCACCCATTTTTCTCCAGCATGGTCGAATACATTGGAAAATGGATTTTTGAGGGTTCCCTTGCTGTTTTAATGGATGTTGTCAGTGGTTGGAGTGTCAAATCAATTTCCCATTTTTTCTCTCCTTTCTTCTTTGCTTCATCGTTAAAAGCCAGTTTTGGCTCATTTTGTAATGTTGGACGTTCTTGCTCTTGCAAGCTCTTCTTTTCTCCTTAGCAGGTGGATTTGAAGGAGTTTCAGACCTCCCATGAAGACTGCAACATGTTTTTTGCCTCTTTGCTATTGTAATGTATTGTATCAAACTTGGAAATGATAATGCATGTTCTGTGATCGATTTTCAATCCTCTCATGCATTTATTATTGTCTTCTGATCCTTCATTATATTTTAGCAATCTGTGCATGTTTTGATGTTGCATCTCCATGATCTGTGTCTATTTTGCAAAACAAGAAGTTCAGCACTCCTTTGGTGTATCACCGTTCTATTTTTTGCTTAGTTTTGTTTCCATTTCCATGTTTTCTCTCAACCCTGTCTCCTTGGTAGTTTTAGAGTAGGAATTTTGAATCAGAACCTCTACAAAAATTGCATGCATACACCTAAACAGAGGAGTAGGAACCAACCTCAATCTGGAGAGTTTTCCCAATTTGCAAGGTCCCACACTTAGGGAAAACTCAATGTTGTGCAATCACACTAAATGACCAATTTCCCAACAGCAGATCTGAAGGTCATTTTGGGGGTGCTGTGAATTTGCACTAATAGTTTTGGCACACCCAGTGGGACCTTAGAGGTCTTCCACTTCATTTTTTGTAGGTTGATGTGTTCCTGTGAAAATTTCAGCCTTTGGAGGCACTTGCAAACACATCTGGTGACTCCATCTGATCAACAACCCATCTCTGAAGTTGCAGACCTTCTTTCCATTCATTTTCTTTCATTTTTTTTCCTTCCATCTCTTTCATTCTTCTTTCATTCCATGAAGTTGTGCAATCATGACTTCATTTCCCTCATGGAATTTGCATTTACAACAGCAACAATGTTTCCCACCTCCAACATGTTTTTCAAATCCTCCAGATCAGCATTTTGATCAAATTCAAAACCAATATGCATACCCATCTGAGCAATGCCAAAGTCAGTTTGGCTATGAAGCATGTCAAGCACAAGGGTATGCAGATTGTGAGGGCAGTCAAGAAGAAAATGCAGATTTGTTGGAGAAGATCCAAAAGATGGAGGCAAACATGGTGCAATCCAGGGCTCAAGCACAAATGAAGGCATTTCAGATTGGTTTCAGAGCACCCTGTCCATGGGGAGGCCCTTTTCCAAGACATTATAGCCCACAAGAGAAACTTGACTTCATGGTTGAAATGTTGCCCCAACTTGCACAATGGATTGAGGAGATAGAAGCATATGAGAAAAGTATTGAATCAACCTTGTCAATGGGTAAGTCATTCACCATCTCATTGTTTTTCTTTTTCACCCTCTCAAGCTTTATCATTTCAGCAAGTGTCAAGTTTCAAGTTTCCCATTTGCTGCCCAAAAGTTAATTCCATTTCTCCATCCCCTAGTCTTCCATCCCACCTCAATTCTCTCTGCTCCCTTTCCATTCCAAACAGCCATTCCCTCCAAAGAAACAAGAAGTTCTACCTCCTCCACCACCACAAATAATTGCAAAACCAGTTGAGTCACAACCCACCCCTCCTCTTGCATTCCCAAATCCATGTTGGGAAGATAAAAATAAAAAAACCAGTCAAGGAGAACATAAAGAAGAGGAGCCCAACATAAAAGAAATGATAGACAATCTGAAGAGTTGGGCTCTCAAATTTGGGATTACAAAAATCCCCTTGATGGTGAAGCCAAAAGAGGAAGTTGGAGTTGGAGAACAAGTGGTGGAGAAGAAGGCAAGAGGAAAAGAATGATTTTTTAACACTTTGCCAAAGAAAATGCTGAGGTCATTATGGAGGAAGAAAAACCAGCTCCAAATCAAATTTTTGAGGAGCACATGCATGAGATCAAGTCATTTTTTGCAACATCAAAAGAAGGAAGAATTATTGATACATTTGTGCTTTCATTTGAAGGGGCTGATTTGATTGATGAAGCCATTATGGAGGTGAACAAAAGGTCAGGCATTGAATTGTGAACAAGATGCACAAGAAACTTCATGTTTCTCTCCCACTTCATCTCTCCAAAAATCTGATTTTTTGGATGAGTTCGAATTGACAAGTTTCATGTTTGAAAATGAAGTTACACATGGTGAAGAAAATGCAGATTTGAAGGTCACCATGCAAGAGGAAGAGACTTTGTTGCAGCAGGACATTGAAGAGTTTGATTGCTTATCAGACTTAGAAGAATGTTTGGATGAGGAGCCAGCTGAAATTACAACATTTTCTTCTGCACCATTCATTCTTCAACATCAAGAGCCTGCTGCCACAAAGGAGAACATTGAAAAACAACAGCCTGCATTTTGTAACAGCCTTTTGGAACCAAGATTGGAAGATTTAAATCTTCCATGTGCTTCATGGGAAAAGGAAGGGGAAGAGCAAGATATTTTCACCACTTCTTCCACATCATCCATCCAAGAAGGTCCACAAGAAGACTCCATTTTTGGAGTTGAATTTCAAAGAAATGGGCACATCCAAAGGATCAGACCATGCCCAATCAGGTACTTGGCTTCATTGGAGCCAAAGGAGAAGCCAAAACCAGTCATGCCTACTTCAGGGCATGAGGATGAGCATCAAAGTACCAAGGGTCATCATCAATGCCTCCAGGAGTCCAATGCAGAGTCAACTTGAAGAGGTATTTTCCATTTGTGTCCTGATACCTTGATGATTTGGGTGGAGGACAGGCTTAGAGTCAGTTAGTTTTCACTCATACTAACAGCCATGATTCAGTATCCAAATCATTTACATGGCTGCCTTTTGAGAAAGGGAAGCTACTTCTCCCAACCAGTTGCAGGGTTTGTTTAGCTTACCTTTGCTCTTGGTTAGAGTAGAGTAGGTAGGTTTTTTTTCAGCAGAAGAAGTGCTTGTGCACACTCTACATATCCCACTTGGGGTATGTATGATTTTTAGTTTGTACATAGTTTTTGTGGTGCTGGTTTTTGCTCTTGCACAGTTCATTGTCTTGGCATTTGGTCACAATCAGTTTCAGTTTCAGTGGTTTCCAAGAGGCTTAAAAGGAAAGTTTTCAAGTGAAGATCAGTTTGCAGGCTATCTATCATGACTCCATGCCCAATGGATGCTTCAAGGTAGCTGGTCATTTCATCTAGCAGGCAGATGACCCCTCTGAGTCACCAAATTGTTATCCAAAATAAGCCCATGCTTATTTTTGGCTAACTCCTCCTCCTTTTCCTTTGCTGGTACTTAAAATGAATTTTTTACATGCTTCAGGGACTCAAAATTTTCTGGGTATGTTTCATCAGATAGAGAATTTTTCCACCTTTCCAGAAAGGTAAAGAAGTCCTCCTAACTCCTTGTATTTTTTGAGTTATGGCTCGGTGGAGTTTGGAGGGGAAAATTTTCCCTAGGCGGGCCCGCGGAGGTAAGGAGGAAAATTTGCCACAGGGCCGGTGGAGCAGGAAGAATTGTCAAGGAAATTGGTGGGTTGGCGGAGGTGTGGAGATAAATTTGGAACACTTAGCCCTTTTTGGGGAAAAAAGGCACAAAGGAAAATTTTGGCCCGCGGGCCCGAAGGAGGAAGGAAGCGAAACTCGCGGGGCCAGGGAGAAAATTGCCACTTAGCCTTTTTGGGCTAAAAACTCAAAGTCAAAAATTTTCCCAAAGCCCGGCAAAGGAAAAGGAAAATGGAGCCAACCTCCGCACTGAATCAGAAGGTGCCACGTGTCATCAGGGAGATCGGGGCGTGGAGTTATTTTGGGAAATTTTCCCAATTTTTAAAAAAGGGCAAAATGTTATTTGAGGCCGCAGGCCCATGAAGGAAGAAAACGAAGCACACCTCCATGCCAATCAGAGGCCACCACGTGTCATTTTTATGACACGTCATCAGCACATTGGTGGGGTGCAGAGATTTTTGGGAAATTTTTCCAAAAGGGAAAAATTTAAGGTTTGACCCCGCCGACCCCAATTTTGACCCATTTTTCACCATTTTTGCCCTAATTTGGCCGCAGAATTTCAAAAGGTCATATCTTTCAATCCAGTGGTCAAAATTCATCAAATTTGTGTACCATTGGAAAGCTATCAATGCCCTCTATCCATGATGGAAGCTTCAATTTTGAGTTTTGGGAAAATTTGGAGGGAGAAAATTGAAGAAAATCTCTGGCACGGGAAAAAATGCATAACCGACATCCAACCACCAAAAATTAATGCAGTATGGCACCCATTCTTCTCCAGCATGGCTCGAATACATTGGGAAATGGATTTTCAAAGGTTCCCTTTCCATTTTAATGGATCTTGTCAGTTGGTGGGTGGAAATGGAATCAATTTTCCCATGTTTCTCTCTCCTTTCTTCTCTTGCTTCATCGTTAAAAGCCAGTTTTGGCTCATTTTGTAATGTTGGACGTTCTTGCTCTTGCAAGCTCTTCTTTTCTCCTTAGCAGGTGGATTTGAAGGAGTTTCAGACCTCCCATGAAGACTGCAGCATGTTTTTTGCCTCTCTTCCTATGTAATGCATTGTATCAAACTTGGGAATGATAATGCATGTTCTATGAATGATTTTCAATCCTCTCATGCATTTATTATTATCTTCTAATCCTTCATTACATTTTGGAAATTTGTGCATGTTTTGATGTTGCATCTCCATGATCTATGTCTATTTTTCAAAACAAGAAATCTAGCACTCCTTTGGTGTATCACCTTTCTATTTTTTTTGCTTAGTTTTGTTTCCATTTCCATGTTTTCTCTCAACCCTGTCTCCTTGGTAGTTTTAGAGTAGGATTTTGAATCAAACCTCTGCAAAAATTGCATGCATACACCTAAACAGAGGAGTAGGAACCAACCTCAATCTGGAGAGTTTTCCCAATTTGCAAGGTCCCACACTTAGGGAAAACATTCAATGTTTCTTAATCTCTCTCATTTTCTTCTTCATTTCCTCCTTCATTCCTTAACGGAGGTGATTCTTCAGTATCATTATCTAGGTTTGTATCCCCATTTGCATGTCTCTTTTTGAGGTAGGTAACTTCTCCTGATATGTCGATTCATTTTAACATAACCTCCTCTCCCACATCTATCCATGCTTATATCCAATAGAGGTAATAAATCACATAGACAAATGTAATATATATTACCTTCACCATTCCCGCAAGATCCAAATCTTGTTATAGTACCAATTATTGTGGATCTAACTACAAGAGGTTGAAATGCCTCCAAAACACATACATAATTTTCATAAACTCCAAAAGCTTCAAAATAGTTTCCTTCTCATTCCTGAATCCACACTAATCTTTTACAACATTACAATATGCCATTTATTTCCCATTATCTCTGAGAAAATCCCTAAAACCCAAAAAAAACCCTAAAACAGAAAAAACCCTAAAAAATAAAATACCTTAGATGGGCCCAACATTTTGCATAAAATATATGCCTTCATAAATGAATGCTTACACCAAATCTTGGCTATTCCATAAAGTAGAGAAAAATATATTAAAACTCTAAGTTCTAGACAAATCCAAAAAAGGTTCCAAGCTAATTTTAGACCACTGGATGAAGGAATTTGGCCCTGAAAATATGTCAAAGTGGTACCAAACCTTTGTTAAAAAAAACATGGCATATTAATAATCAAGATCTAATGCCCTCAAAAAATTCAAGACAATCCGATAGTCATATCAAAAGTTATGGTATTTATAAGTTATGCTCCTGCATCAGTGATAATAGTAAGTGATGCTCAGGTACCTATTGGATTTTCCCTATTTTTATTTTGGGCCCTTTAAGCTCTAATTGCATCGTTTGAATGATTCAAGAAGGCTGAGCAAGATCAAGATAAAGATCTGGAACATATAGATAGCAAATATCCCATTTTGGGTGGGAAGTAGCTACTGATCCAAGGATAGGGGTGCCCATGCAGGTAATTACACCCACGGGCATTTTCTTTCCAATCTTCCATTCATGTCTTCGTCTTATCTAATGCAATTAAACATTAGTCATATTTGAAAATTTGGCACCATAAACAAAATAAAAATAAAATAAAATAGCCCTTTTGATCTATATTTTTTAAAACTTTCTAATTTCTTTCAAGAACCTGTGTAAGGCCTAATTGTAATGCCCGTAGAACTGATAGACAAGTTAATATGTTGACTGAGTGACCCCTCCATATGGCTAAAAAGAGATGCAGTACAATGTTATTCTTAATTGCAATAATATTTTTGTCATCAAGTGGACTCATGTTACTCAATACTTATTTCTTTTAACATATTCATGCACCGCTCACGATACGATTCTGTGCTTTTTCTCCTCGATATGTGAAAATATTCATGGGAATCATACCATCAAGATATATGTCAAAATATTGAGTCCATATTGAGTCAAAATCTCAAAAATTAAATTGAACATATGGTAAGGAAAGTTTACAAAGTTGGTCAAAGTCAGTATTTTATGACAAGTGTCATGGTTATACAAACATTGGAATTAATTTGATGACCATGTTGTCTAACCATGAAAGAGGCCATTTATCCAGTCACTTTGGAGACAGAATGCATAGATGTGAATAAATTGTAATTCCACCTCATTTTTTCTACATTTCCCATATGGTAACTTTTTTAAAGGCTTGGTCATCTCATATTGGTTCACAGTCAAAAATTGTTTTTATATTTTTTATGTGGAAGTATCTCATTGAACCATTTCATCATTAAATTTCTAAAATAATACCAGGATGATCGTGTTGTGCAAGTTCAAACATCATATCTCATCCCCGATAAATGTTATGCAATGAGGTGAAGACCCACTATAGGTGTATTATTGTTGATGTTGACTTAGAGCACCTCATATTCATTTCAAAGAAATATACAATTCAAATTTTTTCTTTGGGTGATTGTTCATGTAATTAATTAATGACGTTTTTATGATGTCATAGTGATTACTAACAAAGACTATTTCATTCCAAGAGGTTACATACATCACTCTAATGCAACCATCATGGAAAGGTAAATATAACACATTATTCATTGTAAATAGAAATCAACCATGTAGTGCATAAGTTAAGTCATTTGGAAGAGCTAATGGTTGAAATCCTAAGACATGAAGGTGAACAAGGAAATGTGGAGTTTCGATATCTAAGCTTATTATGCAAGTTTTCATTCAAGACAATGATATGCTAAGGCAATGACCATGATGGAACTTTAAGTATAATTATTTCTCCAAATATGGATAACTGAATAATCCTGCACAGTGACATGAAGTGTCCATTTCAATCCAAGTCAAGATGATGGAGGCAATTGGACTCTGTATGTTTACATTGATACATGGATCGTAAGAAATTACAGAGCTACATTTCAATGTGCACCTATAGTTGTGATGTAGGAAGAGGATTTAAGGGAGGTATGCAGAATGTCTCAGGTATGGCAATCTATAAGGTCTTCTATCATTCTCTCATAACTATTTAGAGGAGTCCCTTGAACAATTATAGTCTTGTTCTAGCTATGCCCCCCACAATTTGTGAATGTAACAAAACTTTAGGGCATTGAAAGTATGTTAAAGTTTCATCTTTAATCTATTTTTGATTTATCATTAAATATGGAAAATCTCAGTGGTTTGGAGGCCAAAGTGATTTTCACCTTTACGAGATGGGGGTTTTGAATTAGAAATATTATGTGTTAATCGACCTTATATTAGTGTGTTTTAGAGACTAAATTAGATGTCCAAAGATAATAGTGGAAGACTATTGATATGTTGACAAGCACTTGAGTAGAATGATAAATAGCTGGATCAAAATGTAACATCAACAATTGAACAATAGAAGAGTGTTTTTCAATATTTTATTAGAGGTGTTGATGTGGATTAAGTTATCATTAGATTGGAAAATGGGTTCAAGGATAAAGGTCGATGTGTCTACACAGATTAAATGTCTCTAACATTGCATTGTAACATATGGGTCGATATCCATCTTTAAGCATATAACATATAGAAAGAGTGGTGAAACATGTAGTGAACACTTTTGCACCTTGTGTTGATATCTCCAAGTTCAAATTGTCTTCAAGTGAAATGGTTATTTGTGATTATGCAAATTTTCTCTTGAGCTGATTTCATGCAAAGGTATTTGTATGGGGTTGTGCTCATGGACTTAAGGGGAAAGCTGGTAATTGTGCAGGGGGTTGCATTTGAATCCAATTGGTAGAAATGGATTTATCTAACTAAGTCTTGATAATTTGCACAAACATGATACGTTGGTTTTTCCACCATGCACTAGATTAAGTAACCATGTTTGGTATTGCATGGACTTCTCCATAATGATTTCAAGATTATTTTCAACCTATAAGGTGGAGGTAAATGTATGTACCTTTCCATGGATCATGAGATTGGCAAGCTATAGGTGTTGATACCTTGATCTTCCAAGACCAAGCTCTTAAAAGCTCGAATGCATGTTTTTGTGCCATGAAAATATATTTGCATGCTTCATGAGTCTCATGAAATATGAGTAATGCCCCTAAATGAAATCCATTTCATATTTTTTTGAAAGCTTAAGGTAATTAATAGATATGGAGACTTGCAATGAGATTGAAGCATGTTGCTTGAATATTGCTCTCAAAATGAAAAACTAGATTCCAATATATTAAGGGCCAAAATTCAGTGATTTCCCATGATTGATATAAGATCCTTATATGTTGGCAAGTTTCTATGATCACCAAAACTTGGGAAAATGATAGATGGATTGTAATAAGGTAGGTACACAACTAATAAATTTTGCCTTTTAAAACAAAAATTCTTTAATAGGTGTTTTCATTGATGAAAAACCACATTAATGATAAATTAAATGTTGTATGATGTCATATGATGTTGTTCATGGTGCTAACATGATGTTTCAGATGTATATCAGCTGATACAATGGGATTCAGTGAGGTGTGCTTGCTCTTTGCAAGCCTATACAGGTGCTAGGAGATGTAACTTGACAGTGTGAGCTTCTTAGATGCTTGGGAAGAATTTTGACATGATTTATATCATGTTTTGAGGGTTGCTTGATCACTCACAATAGTGGCATGGTGCAGGTACAAGGTGGTTCACTGGTTACAAGTGCTCATTGGGAGTAGGTATGTTTGCTTGGAGGTGTGACATAGTGGTTTGGAGCTATATGAGCTCATGGAAGCATGAATTAAGGTATATCATGGAATATGAGGTATGTTTGGGTCATTTTTAGAGGTTTTATGTTCAGTTATTGCATTATTTCAGTTGACCCTAGCTTCTACAGTGAGGATCTAACATGCAAGCATAGGTAAGTCTTAGTGATGGAGAGATTGAGATATGGAATTAATATTATGATGATTGGAGATGTTATAGGGATGAATCATGATTCTATTAGAAAAATCTAGGTTCCCATGATGTGTATTTTTTCAGATATGACTGATTTTGTGAGACAAGGTGAAAATCAAGTCAAATTCCAGCTCGAAGTTCAACTTCAGATGCTCGTTGTGAATAGTGTGATTTGCATGGGACCTTGTTACCTTTCAAGGAATATTATAAGGTGAATTTATAAGGTTTCAAAAAAATAATGAGGTTCAGTTTTATCATCACGTTTTTTATGAACGAATGTTAAGAAGGTAAAGTGGTCTAAAACCCTAGTTAAACCCTAGCTAGGAGCAGTTGGCAGAAAGTGAAGTGTATAGTGACCCAGTTTTGATTGATTAATAAAAATTTATGATTGGATGTTGTATAGGACTCCTCAGGATTTCCATAAATGTATGGTTGAGGTCATGGTGATGAGTGGGCCCCACCTAAAAATAAAAGTTTCTAAAGAACAAGGTTTTAGGACAAGATGGTCCAAAGGAGTAACATGAAAAATTGATGGTGCATGATGATTGGGAGTTTTTATTGATTTAAATGGAGGTTTAAGGACATTTCATGTAGGTACATGGTGTTTTGAGGTCCAAACAGGTTGACTGGTCAAAGGGTAGTTTTTGGGATCTCAAATAGCAGGGTCCAGTAAAATGAGCATAACTTGAGCTACAAGTGGAGTTTGAGATGATTAAAGTTGTGTTGGAAATAGGATTCAGATATATATTCCATTGATATATTTTTTCCTCATGATGAGGTCATTTTATAGGGTTTTCAAGGCATTCTTTGAGACAAGAATATTTTGGCAGTTCAAGATAACATGTGTTTTAGTGCAAGTTTGATGTTGTTTGAGGCATGAGATGGATTGGGTAATTCTTATTATCACATGTAATGTGAATAGGGATTAATTTTTTCATCCAATGAATCCATTTTAGGTCTTTAATGTATGTATAAATGATTTTATGAGCTAACCTTTGGAAACAATTGTTTTGGCAGGTTGATCTGGTGAAGGAAAATGTTGTTGTGGTTTAAAGAGAAGGATGTTTCATGACTTATAAATTTGTTATGGTTTGATTAGAAGTGTTCTAAAGGTTATTAATTTCCATTTATTGGTTACATGGCATGGTTTTGGTTTACATTATAAGTGATTTGGTGATCAATGAAGTTTCCAGGGTGTGAAGGGTGCAGGAAACAACTGTTTTGAGAATTGTAAAGGAACTGGGCCCAGTAAATGAAATAATTTGATTGGTTGATATAAATTGTGACCATGTATGAATGTTTTATGATGATATTTTATTCATATTTAAAGGGTTTTTGGTCATGAAAATTTATTTATTTGATGTAAGGGCATTTTTAAGAATGTGCCCATGGGGTTTTGAGCCATTTTTGGCACATGTAATGAGGTTTTTAGCTAGGCCGACCTACTTGGGTCATATGTAACTATTGTAATTAAAATTTATGAATGTTATAGAGATTTATGGGTCGAAATTATCATGAGGGACCGACCTCTTTTGGTTTGGAAGGAAGAAAAACATATTTAAGTGCTTGTTTGGTTCATTTTTGAACTAGTGCTCTTAGAGGGAAGGTGTGCGACCTAGAGGAAGATATTTTGCAGGTATGAGAGCATGATTTGAAGGCCAAGGAAGAGAATGAAGGTTGAGGAATGATTTAAGACATGAGAGCAAGATTTTGAGAGCAAATACAAGTGAAGAAAGAGTTATGAGAGATTGAAGACCTAGTGGTGTGAGCTAGGGTTTGTGAGCTAAAATTGTGATCTCCATCAGTTGTGGCAACATAGAAAAATTATCAGAGATCAAACATCTTCAGGTGGTTGAGTTGGTGCTTGGTCATATTTAGGGGGTTTTAGCCTCCTTGTGGAGTGGGTGCTTCACTAAATTAGGGGTTGGTGCTCCTTGTAGGGTTGGTGCTCTACTAAATCAGGGGTTGGTGCTCCTTGTGAAGTTGGTGCTTCACTAAATTACTTTGTTTTGTGTAATATAAGTAGAGTTTCAGTGGGTTTTCTTCCCCATGAGGGTTTCCCACTTACATATGGTGTTCTTGTGTTGAGTGCTTTAATTTCTTACTCTTGTGGTCAATTTTGCATGTCTTAATAAGCACACATGATCATGGATGTTGTATAAACAATATGATGGATGAGTGTATGGTTTGGTAAATGAGAGTAAATTTTTGGCCCATTTTGGAAAAAATTGACAACTTGCATAGAAGGGGGAAGCCTCAATTCATGTTCACATTCTCCCTACACTTGGAGGTAAGTAACCTCTTTGATTGAAATTGCCTAGGGGAATATGAAATCTACCAATACTATAATGGACTCTTAAAACCTCATTTACTTATTTTCTTTTTAACATTTTCATTCTAGTTGACTTCCATTATAGTTGGCCCATTCTTGGCCTCATTAGAACACCAATATTTATATTAAAAATAGTTTTTAACTACACCATTACAAATTCAGATATTAATAATTGATACAAATAATTACCCTATTTAATGTAATGTTTGTTAAATATTAAATGTCTTAATATATCCACCCCCTGGCTTTTGCAAACTGAATTTCAATGGATCCCCAAGGGTAATTATAGTATATCGAGGGAGGGGTGTATTATTAGAGATGAGAATGGGAAAGTTTTGATTGTTGGTCCCTTTCCACTGGAGGTCGATTCCAGTAATTTAGCTGAAGTACAAGCCTTACTAGAAGGTGTGAAACTTGTTGTTGCTTCGGGTTGTGAGCATCTCCATATTGAAGGAGACTCGCAAGTTATTATTCATTCCATCTGTAAAGGAAGTTTGGAGAATTAGTCTCTAAACTATTATATCGACAATATTTTGTTCTGGTTGGCCAAATTAAATTTTTGGCAAGTCTCTCATGTTTTTAGGGAGGTTAACAAAGCATCTAATTATCTGGCCAATGACAATACAACTTTGAGGGACGAAGTAATTATATCCCAACATGTCGAAGATTGGGAGGGGTTTTGTGCAATCATTATAGGTGATGGCTAGTTCAACATGGATTAATTGCTTGAAGGCCTTGGCTCGTGTGAGTTGGATTTAAGTGGCCACCCCCATTTTCTTTCCATAATTCACAACCTCTTCTTGTTGGTTCAGTTCCCATGGTGGTTCCTCCATTGCCTATAATTTTTCTACATAGTGAAAAATGAGGAATGGATTTCTTCAATTCTATTTCTCGGACCCTTCTGAGGAAGGTCTTCAAGATTGGCTTGCCTACTATATGTGAATCCATCAAATGTATTTTGGGGGAAGCCTATATCCTCTACTCTAAGAGGGTCAAAGTAAATTCTTAAATTGCATCATTGTTTGTATAAAATTTTCTTCTAGTGAACACTGTAACAAGGTGGAAGCTTCTGAAATAGCTTGTTTTTCATTCTTCCCTCTCATAGGGTAGGTCTGGACGAAGAAATGGAGCATTGTAACCTTGTCACTCTATCTTTGTTCGTGGGATCTGCAATAAATGCAGGGTGGGTTGATAAAATTTTGGGGGAACAAATGGCGGAGTGGAAGCTTGCTCTCTCAATTGGTTCACGTAGGTTGTTTTTGACTTCTGTGATTCCCCGAATC